>ML794779.1:319928-349628 GCA_009831015.1 Picea engelmannii
CATACTTCAGCTAAGTATAATCAAAATAATTAATTAATAACTTATAATCAATTAAGGTTATATAATAATTAATTATAATTTAGCCAATGTTTAGGATTATTTATGAAATTATTCATAGTAATAAGAAAAGGGTCATTACATATGCCACATGCATGAATGAAAATGACAATATATTTCTATAATAATTAGATAGGATTCATAAAGCGCAATTCACAGATCCCAATTTAGTCCTGGACTACAAGTAGTAGAGCATTGCAGCCACCCATTAAGACTATTTTGGGTGAGACTACGTAGTGCACTCTGTGAGCTGCATTGCCTTCTGGTTTACTAGGAGGGCCAATAGTTTTAGAGGCTTTGTTGGATCCCCAATAGACTTGAACCTGAGTCAAATCATGTTAAAGATATGACTAAGATAAGAAACCAACAAATGGCTTCGTTGTTGAGTGGAACAAAATAGGATTGAGTGGATGAGATCTATTGAAGATCTGTTAAAAGAATGTTTGTTATGTTGAAGATCTGGTAAAAGAATGTTATATCTGAGACCGAACTGTCAAAAATAATGAAAATATAGAAGGGAATGTTTATACCATGGAAACCCACGAAGGAGGAAACCGAGATATGGTTTAAGACAAAGGAGCTATAGTTTGTGTAGAAAGATAACAGAAACCCTAGAGTAACACCATGTAAATATCTTGAGAAATATGTGTTTACTGATCTGCATGAAGTATTTTTCTGTGATTTTCCACACTTATTGCAGGAGTGGATATTAAGGTTTAAATACAACCATGCAACAAATCATATCCGATAGTTAGAGTGTAACTCAGTTCAGATCGCGCAGTTGCAACAGGTGAATAACAAATTCACCCGCATAATAGATTTTTTGCTCGACAATATTGTAGCAAGCTTTATAAAAAAAATTGCAGTAGATACCACGAAGTCATACAACGCAACAGAGAAAGAGTTTATATGTGGCCCTCGAGGAAGGTATATTATATTGATGTATACTTATATTAAGATATTTCTCTATAACAAAGGTGTAATGAAAATAGAGTCAACCAACTAAACTTCCCTGCATGCATGGGGGAAGGGGGGAAGCACTGCCAGGAAAAGGATAAATGGAAGGAGATAAAGGAAAGAAGGAGGAGGCCTTGGACCCAATCATGATGGAAGATGACCAGATCAAGTGGATCATGATGAAAACTGGAAGGATGCGCAATGGAGTACCCTACCAATACAAGGTGAACACTAAGAAGAGAGCCATAGACGAAAGGGAAGGTTTCGAAAGTGATGAAGAGGAGGTAGAGGATCTCCAATCTATGGAGCATATTGAGGAAATCCTGCGTGCAACATATGAGAGGAAGACAAGAGGTCCAAGAGAAAGAATTGAAGGCAACAATCCTATCCATATTAATGTCAGTGTGGAACCCATAAACCCATGCGCAACTAACACACCAAGAAAAACACCACCATTTATACAACTGAATTTCAAGAGAAGGAAGACAACAAGAATTATATCTACACAAGGAAAAACAACTGGGGGAGCTAGTTCAGGAAGCATTAGTAAAGTATCTACACCACGTGGAGGTAATATTTTAGCATTTAGGATGGCAGGACATGATCCCACCATTCGATTACCATAATTTGGAGGAGAGGCAATAGAAGACCCTGAGAAACACTTGTTTATTTGTGCAAAGATATGGGAAGAAAAACAAATCATTGATGAAAAAACTAAAGTTTCATAGCTAGCTATCACTCTAAGAGACCGCGCACTAGACTGGTACATGAGTCTAGACGTAAACAATGCACTGAGGACAAGAAGGACACACAGATACGCTAATAAATTATTGATTAATGAGTTCCAGAAGCCGAGATCAGAGGATCAATACATGAACGAGATGATAGAAATACAACAAAAACTAAGAGAATTTGTCTGGGAGATTGACCAATGATTTAAAATTTTGAAAGGGAAATTGAGGTATGCCATGAATGACATGCAACATAGGAATCTGTTTGTGAATTCTATGTTACCACACCTGAAATACCCACTTAGAAAACAAAAATTCCAATCTCAAGTAGAGGCTTTGCAGGCAGCCTTGGAAATGGAGGAGAATCAGTACCACAAGACAGATCCAGCTATAGAGGAGTTGAAGGAGGATCTGAAGAATATTACCTTTCAAGTCAATCAGAATAAGGGAAGGCACAAGCGTGAAGTTGTTTGGTGTGACACATGTAGAACATAAGGGCACCACAGGAAAAAATGTCCAACATTCGCACAATATATGGAAACAGGGATGCCAAATCCATTGCCGACAAGAGGAAAATTTTTCAAGATGCACAAGCATGATCCATATCATTGTCGTATGATGTAGAAATACCAGATAGTACAAAAGAACGCATACTGCACTTTTTGCAAGTCAGTAGCGAATGATGAAAAAGACCGAAGAACCATGGATCTGATGAGGGAATGGACGTTAGATAGATATAGGGTGCAAGCTGAAATGATGGCAGGGAAAGCTGCAACTCAATTTAATCAGGCACCACCATAGTATAATATTGTGCTACAACAATATAACAACATACAACCACATTATAACACTGTGCAACCGCAGTATAACCCTGTGCAGTATAATTAGGTACCTCAATACAATACACTGGGCGGAGATCGTGATGGGTATATAGGAGGGGGACGAGGAAGACGAGGATTCAGACATGGAAGAGGTCCAATAGTGTTCCATAACTGCCAACAACTAGGGCATTATGCAAGAGAATGTCCACTGCCACTTGCGACATGCATGTATTGTCGTGCAACTGATCATGATATAGAGGATTGCACACCACTGTTGGTGAAGATACAGGAAAAAAAATCAGAATAATCAAAACGTACAGTGGATCTCTATATAATCTAGAGAATATGGTAGGAACATCATCATAGTGACGCGTGGAGGTGCTAAAATAAGGGATGATGTGGCTAAACATGAACCAATACAACACCAATGGATTAACAAGAATATCGACCCTTAAGGAGTCCAGACAAGGACTTCTCAAGCATAATGTTGCATCTACATCTATCGTGCAGCATACCCAAGACATCCCAACATATGAATTGTCGTCAACATTGGACCATACCAGTCAAGTCCATGCAGGAAACCAAGTAAGTTGTATTAAAAATTTCTTGCAATCCTGCATTCAATTATTTAAGGATCCATCATCTGTTATAATATTATAGAATCTGTTAGATAGATGTACCAAAAAATATGAGCAAAAGTTAGAAAAAAGGATAGTTAGTCACCTCCATGCTAGAAGGATAACCAACAGAGAGTTTAGATTGAATGCCAACATCAAATATTTTAACATGGGTGATGTGATATTATAACTGGGATCTGAAGTGAATGTATTACCCAAAACGACATGGCAATGCATGGGAGAACCTACCTTAGGCTACTTACCAGTCCAAATGAAGTTATCAAACCAACACAAAGTTCTTCCAATAGGGAGGTTGAAAGGAGTGACAATAGATCTGGATGGAGTGTGCACTAAGGCAGACTTCGAAGTGATTGAAATCATGGATGACACAACACCATATCCAACATTAATGGGATTGGATTGGGTGTTTGACAATCAGGCGATAACCAACCTACCAGGAAGATGACATTTGAGTCAGGAGAATACAGGGTTATCACGCCCCTAGATCCATCTGAAGCCGAAATATTTGTGGAACCAACATGTTTAGATTTGGAAGAAATTAACCAGTTGTACCAAACCACCGCGCGTGATGAGGATTACATTAATCCAACTTCCTATGGTGTACTTAGCTGGAGAAGTATCACATCATGTGATTCTGACTAAAAAATAGGTCTAGAGAATTGGCAACAATGCCTACATGAGGTCTCAACCAGAAGATGTGCATGAATAGACCACGCTATAAGGTGGGTTGGGACAGAAATCAGAGAACCTACAAGTTTCCATGGAATCAACGACTTGGAAGAATTCTTAACGAGATATGAGGATGAAGTATCAGACATCCAGAGATTGTTATCTCTCAACATCACACTTAAGGATACACCTACAAGATGGTGGGGCGCACACAAAGAAACAATCAAGGACTGGTACCAATGTAAGCGGTTACTTTTCATTAGGTTTGGCGCACAACAAAGAGGCAACCAACAACATAAATATGATGGAAAGGGGGAACCAGTGGAACACTTGGAGAAGTGTAAAGGATCGTGGAAAATGACACCCCTAGAGGAATGACCTCATCATTTTGTACACGCATTAGACGACATCCCAACAAACTGGTATATAGATCAGGAAATGCGCAAAGGAACTACGAGCTAGACAGTACTACAAAAGAACTTTATAGTCACTTTTGCATTTGAGCATGAGAACCCCAATATAGATGCAACACTTAAACAAATAAGAGGTTTGATATTCATTACGAACCCATAAGTTGAATTCATAACAGAATAACAACAGCAGAACATACAGACAGTGAAAGAACTACTGTCATGCTACCATGTGCAGGAAGAAATAACAAATGAATATGATCTGCGTGATATTCAGATTGAGGAAGTTGAAGGTGAAAGAGAAGTGGAAGGTCCACCTATAGAATTAGAAGTAATTTCTGCACTGATCAATGTGAAGAAAGTCAATATTGGGTCAGTTGAGAATCCCAAAATGGCTAGCATTGGAGACTACTGGGACAAACAAACAGTGGAATGGATAACATAGTTACTGCATGAGTACAATGAACTGTTGCCAATGACCTTCACATAAATTAAAGGTATTGCAGGAGAACTTGGAGAGATGAATATCTCTCTCAAATGAGAGGCAAGACCTGTCAGAGATAGGCCTTACAGATTGAACCCCATATACAAGTAGAAAGTAAGAGTAGAAATTGACAGAATGCTGGAAGAAGGAATCATAGAACTAGTAGAAGAATCAGAATGGATAAGCCCCATGGTATTTCAGGAGAAAAATCAAGGAGGCATAAGAATTTGTGTAGATATGAGAAAGATCAATGATTCTTTCCTACATGACCCCTTCCCTACACCCTTTACAGATGAAGTCCTATAAAATGTGGGAGGTCAGGAAGCATACTCATTCACCAATGGATTCTCAGGCTACCACCAAATCAATATAGCACCAGAAGATTGGTACAAGACTACCTTTGTGACATAATGGGAATACTATTAGTACGCAATCATGCCTTTTGGATTGAAGAATGCACCAACAATTGTTTCCAGAGTATTCATTACTGCCTTCAAAGAAATCATCCATCAGTTTCTAGAGGTATATTTGGATGATTAGACAGTGTACAACATGTTGAAAGATCACATAGATGTGTTGAGGATGATGTTAGAGAGATGCAAGCAATGCCAAATATCCTTGAACATTAATAAATGTATATTTGGAACACCCTTCAAAATTCTATTGGGTCACATAGTATGCAGACAAGGTTTGATTGTGGATCCTGCAAAGATTGCAGTAATTGTGAAATTACCACCACCGAAATCAATGTGGCAGATACGAGCCACATTGGGACATACATGATATTAAATAAAATTTATAAAGGGGTATGTGCATATCACTGCGCCGATGGAGAAACTGCTCAAGAAGGATACTAAATTCCAGTGGAATGAGAGCTGTCAGCAAGGGTTGGATACCCTGAAGGAGAAGATGGTCACAAAAACCATCTTAGTCTTTCCATATTGGAAGAATACATTCCATGTCCATGTAGATGCATCATCCATAGCCTTGGGATCTATTCTGGTGCAACTAGGAGCAGGGGATTTGGACCATCCCATAGCATTTGCAAGAAGAAAACTGTCAGACTCTGAGAAGAATTACAACACTACAGAGAGAGAAGGTATGGAAATGGTGTATGCACTTCAAAAGTTCAGGAATTAACTACTTGGAAAACATTTTAAGATGTTTACAGATCATTCAACCCTTAAGTACCTAGTCAACAAGCCAGTATTGGGGGGGGGGAGATTCTGTCAATAGTTACAACTATTTCAAGAATTTGAATTTGAAGTCATAGTTAAACTAGGGAAGATGAACACATGAACTAATCAATTTTCAAGGGTCAACAATGGATAGGATCCTAAAAACGTAGAGGATACCTTCCTTGACATGCATTTGTTTTCAGTCCAGGTTGTGGATGATTATTTTGTTGACATTATTGAATATTTAAGTACGGGGATTGTGCCACGGGAACTTAACACTGCGCAGAGGAAGAATCTGGTTGTCCAAGCAGCTGAGTACTAGTTCATCACATGAAACTTATATAAAATGGGGATAGACAACATCTTGAGAAAGTGCATGCTAGAACAAGAAAGGCCTAGGATATTAGCAAAATCCCATGAAGGAATAGTGGGATGACACTATGCAGGCAAAGATACTGCACAGAAGGCACTGCGCATAGGATTATGGTAGCCAAATGTTCATTGAGATGTAAAGGAATACTTCCAACAATGCGACATTTGTCAAAGGGTTGGAAAACCAAATAGACGGGATGAGATGAACCTAAACCCAAAAGTAACGCTACAAGTGTTTGAAAAATGGGCTATCGATTTTGTTGGGCCAACTCACCCACCTGCAAGAAGATCAGGTGCGTGATACATCATCACTGTGACAAAATACCTCTCAAGATGGGCATAGGCAACACCAGTTCAAGATTGTAGTGTAGAGATAGCAACACACTTCCTTTTTGAACATGTGCTCACCAGATTTGGATGCCAAAGGATTCTGATGAGTGACCAACGCACTCACTTTATCAACAACACTATCAGAGATATGACAGAATAGTTCAAGGTCTACCATTAGAAAACTATGCCACACTACCCTCAGAAAAATGGAACAGTGGAAGCCTTCAACAAGATTCTAGAGGATTCCCTAAACAAGATTTGCATTGTCAATAGGGATGACTGGGATTCAAAAATACCAATGGTACTATGGGCATATCGAACTACTTGCAAGAAGTTGACAAGGAAGACACCATTTAGATTGGTGTATGGACAAGAAGTAGTGGTGCCAGTAGAATTCTTGGTACCAAGTATGTGTGTCGCAACAATTACAAACATGACAGAGCGAGGCACAATAAAACAAAGGTTAAGTCAGCTGATGAGCATGGAAGAAGATAGAATTATAGCAGGATTTCACCAAGAAGTACAGAAAGCAAGGGGCCAAGCTTGGAATGAACGACATATAAAAAGAAAAACTTTCAAGGAAGGAGACCTAGTTCTACTATATGACAACAAGTTTTTTCAACATCCAAGAATGTTCATAATGCATTGGTTGGGACCATATGAGGTCAAGACAATCACATATGGAGGAGTTGTACAGTTGAAGGATTTGGAAGGAACATAATTGAGGGGAATGATCAATGGGAGTCGACTAAAGATGTACAAGGACAATCAACCACCCACAACTTGAAAGTTACCGCACAGTAAGAACCAAAAAAAAGGAGAGAAAAAGTCTGCGTTCATAGATCAACAAGTCAACATGATGAACAAGAGAAGAGTATGTGCACACAGGTCACCAAGTCTTTGAAATGAAATAAGAATAATGTGCCAAGATAAAAGGGTATCTAAACCAAGGACTTCGCATGCTCAAAAATCTCGGTGCGCCAGGAAAAGGACTAACGGCCGGAAAACACGACAATTCGGCAAATGACGACTATGGAATTCAGGTGCCAACTGGTGGTGGTTGTTGAAAATGATACAAACACATGACACTCTATATGCAGAGGTAAAGAAAGTAGTGTGACGGAAAGGGAAAAGTCCAAAAACATGATGCACGGGACAACAATTAACAAGTAAAAGGTTACCATGCGCAAGACACACAACCAAAATTGAAAAAGGGACAATTGCCAGTGTGCAACAGTTGTCACTTCATCGTCACGCTATAAAGTCAGAAAAATGGGGGAAAGAAACTCATTGTGTCAATTGCTAAGGAGAATAACGCAGATCCGAGTGAAAGAGTGATAGAGCAAGATTTCAAACTATCATCATCGAGTTCAAATATTTACAGCCCAGATCTCATCAAAATGTCACCACCACGAGTTGGAGAGCTGGGAAGGGCTGAAAGGTACACAAGAAGTATTACTTAGGCGATAGATGAAAGGGAGAAAAATGTACCCATAGTGGTGTATTTGGATGAAATCCACACATCTGAGTATGAATCAAACCCCATTTCATTAGAGGAGGAACAAAAACCAGTGCAGGAGGTTGGGCAGCTAGAGGAGGACACAAAGAGAACTAGATGTGACACATCAAGGGGACCAGGGCCACGACAGGCCAATAGGTCACAGGTTCAACGTCATAGATCCACAAACTAGAAGCAGGATAGGTAGTGGTACATGAAGATGTACCAAAGGTGGGGGCCTCATCCCCACAATCCAAATGAAAGGGTCATGCTAAAAGTAGCACGCATAGAGGATCAAAACCACAAGTAGACGAGACTCTAGTTCTACCGAAGATTCTGAACGATGTGCACATAGATGATGACATGGTCATTGGAGTAACTTCCATCAAGTATTCTGACCATGACGTGGCGAATGTCACCAAATTTCTAGACCTGGCACCCCAAAATTACATAGAAATCAGTGGAGAAGGCTCATCAAGCATGCCATTGTTAGAGCCGATGCAATGGATTCTTGGGCTCTATAAAACCGACATCATGAACTTGCTAGATGTCCCACATTTTTGGTGAGGAAATCACATTAACACAATCGTCAAGAAACTGCTTGCACGAGTGCATGGAGGGATCTTGTGGATGGATAGGCCGATGCCTATCACTTTGGACCTCATCGCAGTAATAATGGGGCTACCCACAGATGGGGAAAAACTAGAATAGTACCTGGAGGATAAAACTAGAGCCAAGGCCATATCAGATGAAATCAAGGCCAAGTATGGCACGGAGCACGATAACAGGGGAATCAAGATCAATGACATCAATGACCCTGCGACAAGGTCTGCCACCAGAATCCTCGAATGAAAATTGATGTGTAGGTGTCACAAAGAGGAAGTATTAGCTGGTGTGGTCACCATCGTCATTCAATGTGAAAAGG
This sequence comes from Picea engelmannii, assembly GCA_009831015.1. NCBI lineage: Eukaryota > Viridiplantae > Streptophyta > Pinopsida > Pinales > Pinaceae > Picea > Picea engelmannii. The sequence continues at coordinate 328,999 of ML794779.1, forward strand.
GGAGCTCAATGAGTTGGGGCCCATACCTGTTGAATTCATTTTTAGAGGATTGCAAGGACACACAAGATTTGGGGCTCTGAGTTCCACTACTTGTGTTTACTCATCCTCATTGGCCTCATTGGCTAGAAGGAACTAGTCTACAGTAAGTATCTGGAGAGACTAGGAAAGTGTGGCTCAACACTCTATGTATCATTATGTAGAAGTGAAGAACCGAAGAGGAAGAAGACCAATATAGACATATTTGTTAGGTATTTCATAGAAATCCAAGACCTCATTGAGGATACATGGTGCATTTCATGAGAGACTGTCCAGGAGTTTGGACAGGTTGTTAACTTCAGAAAAACGCGCCATAGCTTATGGCTACAAGAAAGGAGAGACAAAGCCAAGGAATGGATACAACTCAACTATTGTCTGATGATGAAAGAGATCCATAGAGAGGTCCAAGAGTGTCCCAAATAATGGAAGGTACCAGAGATTCCAACAACAGTACCAAGGCCACAAATTCAAACGTAGGGAAGACCAGAACCGACGCACCAAATAGGCACCAATGGGGATGGAACTAAAAAGAGGAGGATGCAAGTTCAAGAGGGGGGAAGCACCCCAGCCAAGAAGAAAACTAGAACACATAACAGGCCTCCAAGGTTCCCTACACAGGATCCACCACGCGAAAAACAACCACCAACACATTCAACAGGAGAGGTGCGTGTGGAAGAAACAGGCATAGGGACACATGAGATCCCTAAAGAGAAAGAACCAGGTACAGGGACCCAACAGATTCCTGAGGCAACAGAAACAGGGCCAAACACTGCCAGAGATACTTAGAGGCCCACTAGTCCTGAACCATCAGACACCCAAGAGAAGCGGCCAGGGGAGAAAATCGATGGTGGCTGAAAGAAGGTGAAGGCCCACAAACCACAGAGCCATATATCACTAGCCCTAGACGATGTGGAGTTAGAGGTGACAACAATCGAGGAAATATTGGCCAAGGTGTGGGAGAATGCGGAGAAGCACATGGACTTGATTGCAGATCAAGTGCAAGAAGTAAAAACTGTGCTAGAGCAGCTAAGGATCAGTATGGCACAGGAACCAAAAGAAACACCCATGCAGGCTAAGGAAGGAGTGAGAGTGCCTAAATCAATGCAATTTGCAGCGCAGGCGAGTGCCAATTTCATCATCATGCCTGTGATGATGTTTCTTTATGAAGATACATCACAGAAAGCATTAAAGGACATTGAATCATTGGAAGTGGCATTGGCCAAGATTCTAAGAAAGGCACTCTATAAACTTCAGGTAAGCATTGCACAGGAGATTCAGTCCAGAGAAAGAGTGGACGCGACGAATTTACAAGTAGCCCAGGCAGAAAAAATCACAATGAAGGAAGCCCTCAACCTCAAAGAGCAACAGAAAGAGAGAGAGCAACAAAACATGGAAGATATGGAGACTCAGATCGACACACTATTTCAAGCCATTCCCACTAACACAAATGAGGAGGCAGTGTCTTCAAAAGAGAAGTTGGGAAGGATAGAGAAGACCATACAACAATATAAAGAGAAAATTAAATCATTGGAGGAGCGTTTCACACCCACTACTCCCCCAGAAGTCAGAGTGCAGCGTGATTAGGAGGCAACAATAGCTGTTGAGGACATCGGTTGAAGCATACAGATAGTCACTGATATGTTAGAAAAGAGTGTGCAGTTGTGGACTCACCTCCTAGAGGATGAAAGCCTCCAAGAACTACAAGAAAAGGAAAACAAACTCCATGCAACAATGTCGAAGGTGAAGAAACAATAGAAAATAGTGTCACTATCAAAGAAGATCAGGACCACCATCGAAATGAAGGCTCTGTAGTTGGAAGAGAAAGCCCTGCAAGCACAAAAGACATCAATACAGACGTTGTTGGAGCCCCTACAAGAAAAGGTAGACCAACTGGTCATGGAGAGTGACGCATCTAAGCGGATCATTGAATAGATCGGGTTCGAGGGAGGAGAGATTCTACAGTCGCCTATCAAAGATTAGGTGGTCACCGTTATGGACTAAAAGAACATTCAGGCTCACCAACAGTGCCAACGGATAACGAAAAATGTATGACACACTGCAACATGCAGTAACAGACACAGGAAGCAGGCAGTGACTCGGGACGAGTCATGATTTCAGTGTTGGGAGCCTATTGTGCACATGCCCATTTTGGGGAAAGGTACGATGTGGAGGAAATGCAGTTGGTAGGGAGGCATGCGAGGGGCGCATGCAAGAAGATGGGAAAGAAAGACAGCTGGCAGGAAAAGTAGTGGACGAAAGGAAAATGTGCATGCAGAGGAGGAAAGTGTGCAAGGAATACATGCAAGAAGGCCTAACTAGGTTATGGTTTTGGTAAGAGAATGTAATGGCTGATGAGCCAAAAACATATATGAATAGATACCTAGGAGGTCTGGGGTGGGGGGGGGTTGATTATTGAGCGTTACTCGCGTGAGAAGGAGTAACTGGTCTATAACACAATTGTAATACAATCCATTCTTGTAAGTTGTTGAGATGTAGAGAGTCAGAAGGGTAGATATTTAGAGTTAGATCACAAGATGAGGAGCCTGGTGTGATCTAGTCTTCCTCATAATAGATCTCAACCTGACTAAGGATGAGTTGAAAAGCACGCAGCGGTGTAGTTTTGGAACTGCCATAATAAAAGAGCTTGAGATCCAGATCTTTGTGGACATAGCCCAGGGGGTGAACCATGGTAACACCTGTGTTATGTGATTGAATGTTTGTGTCCTTTTTACTATCAATAAGTAGATGTTAGAATGATGTGTGAATGAATTAATGGATCTTATTATGCCACATGCATGAATGGAAATGACAATATATTTATCTAATAATTAGATAGGATTCATAGTGTGCAATTCACATATCCCCATTCATTCATGTACTACAAGTAGTTGAGAATTGAAGCCACCCATTAAGACTATCTCGAGTGAGACTGTGCAGTGCACTCTGTGTGCTGCGCTGCCTTCTGGTTTACTAGGAGGGACGATAGTTTTAGAGGCTTTGTTGTATCCCTAGTAGACATGAACCTGGGTCAAATCATGTTAAATATATGACTAAGATAAGAAACCAACAACACTCCTGGCCATGTCGTTGACTGTAGATTCCCCATGTACGTTATATACTCTTCTACTGTCATGTTTTTTGTGGGGACAATCCCTCCATAGATGTGGCTCTCCACATCCCAAGCATTGCAAAGGTCCTTTCTTGGGATCCTCTTCTCTTTCCTTTGCCTGCTCTACTGGATTATTCCTACTTTGGGATGGAAAAATTTGTTGATGCACACTCCTGCTTGGTTGACCCAACTATGCATCATTCTCATAATTCTTGTGGGGAAAAGGCTTGAATCCCTTCTTCTGGAATCCAATATTTTCCTTTTTTTTCCAATCCTTAGAAGACTCATGCTTGTCCTTATACTCATCATAACAACATCTAGCCTTCTGAATGGTGTCTTCCAATGTCTTGGGTTTGTCAAACTCAATTTGATCTTTGTATGACTGTGGTAACCCAGTGAGAAAACACTAGATTCTCACCTTCTCATCCTTAAGGTAGGGGACATACCTCAATAGTTCCATAAATCATTTTTCATAAGCCTCGAAGGTAAGTTTCCCCATCTTGAGCTCATAGAATTCCTAATAATAATAATAATTTTGTCATCATAATAATTTTTGGACAGGTAAGTGTTGAGGAAAAGATATGAATGATCTTAATCAAACATTTTCAGATTTTGCTTGGCTAAATAAAAATAGACAGGAATGTCACCCTAGGTTTATATCCATCAAAAATAAAATCCTAACTCAAAAGTATCAATTACAAATGCTTAGGCTAATCTTTTCACAAATAAAATCTTTCTAGAAAATTCATTTCAATATGTTTTTTTGAATACAATAGTTGTTGAAAACAAGTGTAAAGATAAAAGTAAGACACCAAGATGATAATGAATACAAATGAGACATAAATAAATCCTTTATTTCATTCTAATTCACCAAAGAGTCATTTTCTTTACAAAATATCATACAGAAAATTTGGACCAAAGTCAAACTTAGACATCCCCGATGGAACATACAAAAGGACCTCTGACAGAAAACCAAAACTGAACTCTAAAAGATGGACCAACTTGCCACACATTGTTGCCCACTCGACTCTTCACAATAGCCTTTTTGAGTCATGAAAATTAATTCAAAAACAAACAAGTCTACACAAACTGTCAAAGATAGATCAACACCTCTGGAAAAAAAGTGTCTGAATGATGTAATTCAACCTTGAATGTTGTTGTCTACAATAAGAACCTACTATCATAAAAGAGAATTAGGCTTGTGATAAATTAAGGAATGAATGAAAACTGAACTATCTCAACATAAACTCCAAGAGAAAACCTTAGTATGCTTCTCCTTCTATCATCCTCTTGTTCCTCCCTTTCTGTTTTCCTTTAAGCAAATTAGAATTGCTTGAAGTAGTTGAACCACCTCATTAGTTAAGTTAACTAAGAACTCAACCAAATTTTTAGTTAAGGGGGGAAAAGTAATAAGTCATAATAAGGGTTTTAAATAATAATAACTAGTAGGTGGGACCCCTTGTAACTCCCATTTGGCTCTTAACAATTATAACATAACTAGTGAATTAAGAAAGAACAACTCTCCTTGTGACTCCCATCATCACATGCACATTTGACAATTTATCTCATTCATATTTGACATTGTTTTCAAAATGCATTAATCATATATCCAAAAATAAAACATGTTGTCCAAAAATTCCTGAAGTCAACTGTCATAAATAATAGATAAAATAAAATAAAAAACTCAAAAGCCATATTTCCCACTCTAAGATGCAATATTTCCTTGATTGTTGTTGTCACCCTTTGATTTTCCTGAATTTTCCTTTGGCTGCACTGAGCCTTTAGACCTAATATCGCTGATCACGTGAGAAAAATCATCCCTCAAATGCATCCAGGAAGACAAGGATTTATCAAAGTCATTGGAGGGTGAGGAAGGGGCATCAATGGATTTTCCTTTGGCAAGGGCATGGTGGGCCTCAGTTTTCAACCTTTTTCTAGCATGAGAGCACTGAACTAGTGAGTGAACAGGTGCAACTTTGAAAATGGGGTTAATAAGCGGGAGAGCAGGTAGGGACAAATTGGGCCAGCCATGATGTTGGGAGACTGTTGGATGGAAAATCTCTTGCCATCCATCGTTTTCGAGAACCTCAGGTTGCAATGAGACATGAGGAGGCACAATAATACTAGGGGCTTGTGGAGCTTGGAAAGAAGGCCTTTAAGGCCTAGGTTAGACTATTCCTTGCCCAATCCAATTGAAAAATATGGCCTGAAACAACTGGCCTAGCTCTTGTGAGTCAACAACAAACTATATGGAGAACCTTGGCATTCTTTGGCCTTTGTTCCAATTACCCCTCCCTCAGTTTCCTCTGCCATGGCTACCTCGGCTGAAAAAACTCATTCATGCATCCATTATGGATTAACAAATAGTCTTTTTAACAACCATACATGATAACTCTTTAAAAATATGAGATAGATTTTTGCTCAACAACATATTAGGTTCATGCAATCCAATCCATAAAAATTGTTTAAATGTTGTCAATGAGCAGGGGTTGAACAAAAGGTCCTGAGATATGCGAGGGGCTTGTATTAAGAGAAAAATGATAAAATGAGGGGGAAAGAAACATGGTTACTTCTCAAAGACCACAACACTCAGCTATAATGCACCGAAAAAAACACCACTGTAATCCAATGACCTTAAACCGTTTCAATACAAAAAATTTCTTGACTGTAATTAATTTTAGAACAGGGAGTGAAAAATGAATGTGGGAAGGTGAGGGGGTTGTAATTAGAATAAAGATAAATAATGGTAGGGAAGGAGAGCGATTATTGTTCATAAAATTAATTCATTGATCCATAAAACCATTTTGCAAAAGGAACACACCAACCAAATGACCATTGAGACCCCAAAAAATTATTGTGTATTGTCCAAACAACTCTGCATATTTAACTTACTCACTATTGTAATCAGATAATTAACATAGTATCATCAAAACAAACAATATGCATTCCAAAATAACCTGTAGGGGATCTCTTCTCCTCTCATTTATCCATTAATATTTCCAAATAATTCCCAAATGCAGAAACAGTAAACTATTTCCACTATGTTCAGCATCAAAATCAACCAGTGCCCACAAATTATTCCAATCATCAAATACAAACTCAAATGTCGTCCTCGATTTTGTCCTTCAATCATTTAAAAATTGAATTGCAATGAAGTTATATTGTCACAACACCAATGCCTATCACTTCTAAAAAGCATGGTATTCATTTAACATAGAGAGTGCACAGTCGACACCACAATTCATATCCAAATTGCAAGATCCCGACTTGCCATTTAAACACACAAATAACAATCACCACTTCAGCTCACGCTATGTTGTGGGATACACAAAAACATTCAACCAAACGCAAGAGTATTTCTGTGACTATACAAGTCCAATTTTCTTTGACTCTAAACATTCAAAATGTTGGGCTATCCATCCAATATAACGAGGCATCAACAACAGACCTGATTTTACAACACAAATTGATCAAATTACAACAAGCCATTTTTCAAAAACCCGTGACCTTCTCTAATGGTGCAATCAATTAATATACAGTGGATAACCATGCCATAATTACCATGATTGCGACATTCCCATTCAGCAATTCTAAAACACACAATCATAGTATTATTAACTCAACCTATTGGGTCGATCTATCAATTCAATACAAAGAGGCAACAAAAATATTGACCAAATTAATCAATATTGCAATCAAACCTATTGTGTAAAACTTGTGCCCCTCCTTGACGACACAATCAAATGAACATACAGGTATAGTGGATGAAAATTCCACAAAAACCCTGATTTCAATAATCATTTGGCCATTCAAAATACACAGTTAGATTAATCAATGATTCATGCTATAGGGATGCCACTCATACCAATGCATCAAGCATGAAGAATCATTGTGCATTAATCAATTAAAAACAATGATGGGTTATCAATTCAATAAACAAAGGGACAGTGAGTGTAATTTTATTTAACAACTCATTCCAATTAACCATGCTAAGATTATCCATCCAATTATAATAACAATCGCAGTGACTAGCTACCAAAACCAATGAAACTGTCATATAATCAATGGGGTGATCTAGTAATCCACCTTATCAAAAACACACCACCAATCCATAACTACCAACAATACACCTGACAGACCATAATGGTCTCCTCTATCAACACTTGGACTTGAGGAAGTAAGGGTTTTCTTTGTGGACCAACACAGGGAGGCTAGAGTCGAATCTTCTTGATGGTGAAAACCTCTAAGACCAATGGTGCACACACAAGAAATACCATAATTGACTTCGTGGACAGGGTGACAAATCCCATGAAAGGAGAAGCTATGAACAAAGGAGCAAGGCTCCATTTGGGCCTTATAACGATACTTAGCACATGCAGGGTATAACCCTCATGGCTCTCCTAGCCAACCAACTAACAACGATGAGGTGAAGCAGAGCCGAGAAGAATAAATATAACCCACTGCAGGACCAATAGTAGCATGAACAACCCAATGCCCAAGTGAATAATGTGCAGTGACACTAGGCATTTCAAACCGATTAAACCCCATAAAATCCAAGACTGGGTATGGGATACAAATACGTGAAGACATCCAGTCATTCTAGACCAATGAAAACCTCCAACTAAAAACAATAAGGATGACAAAGAGCCTCTATGGCTACTGACACTCAGGATGACCAACACCACTGTGACTCTAGACATTATTGTAGTGAAACCCACCAACAATTCATTCCAAAAATCACAATTTTACACAGTTTCCATACTTAAAGAAAGCGCAAACCCATACATCCAAGCCAATATCTATTTCATAACCATAGCAGACTCATAGATGGCAAAACAAAGACATAACTGTAATCAAAAGCACCTTAAAATGCGAGTTGGCTGAGCGGTTCTCTCTTTGCTAAAAAGTCGGAGCATAACCACAACAACAAGTTGAACAATAGCTAATAAGGGTGGCGGCCAGTGGAAGGAATAAGGGTGATGTGAAATAAATGCACACCGCCTCCATTCCCAGCTCATTAATTCCTTACTACACGCTAGCAAGCTTCCCATTAATTCAATTTATTAAGCCACATATCGAAACCACCACCCATTATAACCAATAGTGCGACCTGTATCAAACTTATTCCATGACATAAATCACCATTTCATATAACTCAATAAAATCACATAACTATTATCTTACTGCTAGGGTTAACAACAACCATTTAAATTTCAATGCATGTAGAGTAGTATATAGCATAGTTTAATTCCTTCCCTTTGCATTTGTTTACATTACTTTTTCCTTTTTCCAACTTCTCCGTATGTCTTGTTACTAACATGTCCATTGTGCAGGTGTCCCAAGAATAGATAGCAATGGTATCAATGAATAACATAGGCTGTTGTAACCTAAAATTAGAGCTTAGAACATAACATGCCTTATTCATTATTTACTTGTCGCACATAGAACCAACACATAATAATCCCAATCCATCGCCAATAAGATCTCATCAACCATGTAAGAAGTGTCAAACAATGGCACAAACATAAAATAAGAGCCAAATATTATCTCCAATCTACAACGGGGTCCCACCTATTAGTATTATTTAGCTTTTATAATAATAGGCTTTAGCAACACTTTGTGGGCAACACTTTGCGGGCAAAACTTTGTTGCAATTTTAATTGTCAATAGTAAGCTTTGTAAAAGTATCTCTAAAATTGTTTCCAGGTTAATTTTCTTTCCTTTATCCCTTTTATTTCCTTGAGGTATTCCCATTAAATGGAAGCCCTTCCATTTAGGTTAAACAATACAATCCTTTCCTTGGTATTGTATGAATAGTTATGTACTCGGAAGTACTTTTTCAAGCTAAGTATCCATGCTTTGAATTATTCTCCTTTATTTATTTCACCACAAAATGTAGGTGGCTTATCCTTCTTGAATTATCCATTCAGAAAACAACGATATTTATTCCTCTTTCTCTTTCGAGAAATACTGGATTTCGTGCCACTATTGGACTGTCTAGCTGAATTGGTCTTCCGAATATAGAACTCCATGGAAATGCCTCAACTCGATCCACCTCTCTTAGTGTTTCCACGTGTTCTCTTGGAAGAATTCTTTCCCACATCAGTGTGAGCCAGTCCATGCTTCTGGGCATCAGAAGGAGTTTTCAACCTCTCCAACTATTATAATATGCATTGTTAGGGCCTTGCTACAAATGTTTTTGAATTTCAGACATGCTCTGTAGTAGAACTGTGTTCAGCTATGCCTGTTCAACATGGGCTCTCATAAGCCTCTCACTATCCTCCTTTAGAATCCTCACAATGTCAATCAAATATGGAGGGGTTTCCCTATCTCTCCGACCATCAGATTATTCATCTCTGAGGTGCAGGAGGTCATCCATACTATAATGTACCATTCACTTCTATGACATTTTTAAATTTGTCCTACGTGTTGAAACAAAAATCATCATTAACGTTTCATTTTAGTATTATGAGTCATTCATTCCATACAACATAAATCCTTTTTAAGAAACCTTAATTGGTATTAGTCACCCATTCAAGCATGGGGTTTGAACCGTTCTCTGATACCACTATGTAACAAACTCAACCCCTAAGTATCCTTTTCAGGGATAGGGTGTTAGAATTTTTTCTTTTCTCAACTAATATCAAATACTTCTTTTACAACCCCGTTGTCTTCTTCTCGATGAGAGCTTTCCAACAATGGAAATTTTGCTCAAAATTGAGCTCTAGATCGAGATTTATGACCTTCTGAAGTTCTTCAGGTTTTCAACCTCTCTACCACTGACATGTGGCATTCATGTGACACCTAGGAACACTTTCCATCTAACATGATGACTAAGTTGCACCTAAGTGGAACCTATAAATCTTTCCATGAGGAAGTTTCGATCCACACAGGACCATCACTGCTATCACTCGGACTCTTTTCTAGTACCATCATCACTCACCTTTGATGTAAACAATACCAAAGGATATTCCCATTTGATGCTATCATTTTGAAGCTAGAATGACTTAAGAAGTTTAACTACTCCGAAATCAAGGTATCGAGGCATATACCCCTCCTTGATGGACGATCATGTACTTAAGTGACAATCTCTCGATAGATAATTGAGAGTCATTTGGGGCCTAAGATTCTCCCACCTATTTGAATCCTATCAACTCATGCATTGATGGGTGAGTGACACCTATTGCTCTAAACTCACTCTGGTTTCCCCGTTAGCGTGCCACATGAGCCATGACATTATGGTTGCATTCTATTGACTTAGACATGAATCATGATAGATCAATGGATATCATGTTGTCTCTACATTCACTGACCTATGGTCAATATCTTCCCTCTATCAGATTCACACTCCTAAGCCATTAGAGGATTACTTAGAATCCTTTGAGTCATACTCCGATAATGGTCAACACTGAGTGAATGTGACATGCGCTTAGGCCAATATCCTAATCAACCAATTACAAACATCTTCGCACTAACACTCCTCGTCAACTCTCACCTCTTCCAACTCAGTAGTGGGACTAGCTGGTGATTTATCCCTCCTATTTCTAGATCTACAATTCACACTGGCATGACACTAGGGTCTTCTCTTAAGATTTGTTCTCACTGTACATGAGATTTCCTTCTGAAAGTCTCCCTTCGACATGTTTATTTTGGATTCCTTCCCGCAACATCTAAGGGATCTCTCTGACATGGTGACTCTGAATGCTCACCAATCAATGGTCACGATCTCTTCAGATAAAAAATTGTGGTTCTTTGCTGACCAACATAGGGTTTACGACATCATAACTATCTGCTCTAAGGAATTTTCCATTTTATGAGTATGTTGGCAGCTCAACATGTTTGTTAACTTTTTATACCAATTAATTAATCTACATAGCTGCCTAACTGGAGTCATTTATTTTTATTACTCTTCATGACGAAATTTTTGAAACGACAGTTGAAAGTTGTCGTTGTTTCCTATTATTTTCTTTCATGTTTCATTCATGACTGAAAGCATGAATACGAAGCATGAAAAATTGCGACTGTGTTACCTTTCTGTTCTAAAATTTCATCAAAGGAAAATTGTTCATACAGTTTATTAATGAAGTTTTGTTCCTTGCCATGGAGAACTATTCTCATTGTTTCAATTCCTTGAACACCAAGCATGCTTAGGGATTGATGGTTATATCAACAAAGGGTTTTTTTTATTTGAGTTTTGGTATGGTTTTTGTTTAATTCTTGGTTATGTGTTTCCTTTTACTAGTCCTTTGATTTTTGATTTTCAACCTCCCCCAAACCTTGTGATCGAACCCACTATGCACACACTTATTTTCATTTGAAGGATCTGGCCGTGGTTCATACTTTAGGACAGTTGGAAATACGATTTGCAGGTAGCCATCATTTCTAAGACTGGCCTTGGGATTTGGAAACCCTCTTAACATGCATTTCAATTAAACACCCATCTTATCGTTATGAGTTTTCTCCTCATACACCGTTCACTGTTGGTGTTTCTTAGGGTCGGGGTATGGCTTTGTTTTGTTTTTTCAAACCCTCCCTTCACGCTTTATTTGATTGATTACCCTCTCATCCAGTATGGATCCTATTTTGAGATTCGAACCTAATGGCATTCAAACTTTGCTCTTATATGACGATGCCAGAGAAGATCTGGAGAGTATTGGTTGGCTCGTTTTCCTTAGAAAATTTCAGCGTTTCAATTTACAAACTGCCTAAGAATTTGCCTTCTCCTTTGATGGGTATAGGGATAAGGTAGGTGATGTCCAACTTGAGGTTACAAAATATTTCTTGAGTCAAGCTATAGGACTCCCTGCAAGCCCTGAAGTTTTACACTTTTGTTAGCAGAGTTTAATCTCATTTTTTTTGCTTGCTGGAGACACGATTTTGTGGGAGAGATTTTGAGCAAACCGTTGTGAATTAGAACAAAACCTTTAAAACCCAGAACCGAAATGAGCCATTTTATCTTCTCTACTAGCAGTTTCTCAAAAAAATGGATCATTGTATAGATATGCCTCGACCTTTGGAGGTAAATTTCTCAAAATTTTTGTTTCGGGTAAGATGAGCAATTTTATTTTATTCTATTTTATTCTTTTACAGGCCTTGCTACAATGCCCTTCCCACCTACTCAGGTCTATGCCTCAACCTCCTACAACAAACCATTTCTCGATCAAAAGGTTATAGAGCAGGCCCATGAACAAGTTATACATCCTAATGACTGTAAAAAATTCAAATAAAACTATAGGCAATGTAATATTTAAAAATGTTGAGGCTGCAACAGCCATTGTAAATTCCAAGGTTGTTTGATATGATTTGATCTCATAGTTGGAGGTATGATTCTTCATCTTAAAATAGGATTATATTGTTAAAATTAGATTGCTTTATTTTACAATAAATTGGATTTCATTTACTAAAATAACTAGCTACAGAATCACAAGATTCTATAGCCAGTTATGTTAATTCGAATTGTGTAAAGTAGTGGTTGAAAATGTATCTAAAATATTTCTATTTTCCTTTTCTTTCAGGATATTCAGCAATCCATGATTACAAATTGATATGAGGCATCCTTGAGATCTTACAGTCATATCTTTGATGAATTTGTATGAACAGAAATGAACTATTGTTAGTTTTGGAGGATTTAGTAGGATCAGGGTGGTTACATCGCCCTTTATTTTTGAAATAAATATTTGATCTCAGGAACAAAAAAAATTATCTTTCCTGAAGCCTTTATAAACCCATTATTTTTGTAATCGAAGGCATCTTGGCCCGGGGCTTATTGTGAACATTTTATATACTCAAATTTAGACATAACAAATATTTACTTTATGCTTTAGTCATCTGTGAATGTTGTTATGATCTATAGTTTGTTTATCTTGGTAATTGAATAACTACAGATAGCTTTCGTCTTCGTAGATTGTTTTGGTTGTCAAGATAAGTTTCTTCATGGTTCATGATTTTATGCTTCAGTTTTATCAAAACAATTGAATGATATTTCAATTCATGTTATGAGGTTTACCTCGAACATGTTGATTGATTAAATGCAAGCTGTAACTGTAGGATGTATCTCATGTGTTATCGCTTGTGATCTATTATGTCACTATAATTATTTTGCGTCTTGTTGTTTTATCAATTGAATACACCAGTCAATGCACAGTTTATCTTTTGTACCAAATAGTGTGAACATACACAACAGATTTATCTCGTGGATGGACTGATGCACAATTCACTCAAACAATTGAACGCATACTCTTCAAATGATTAATAGGTTAGTCTGTTCTTTTATTTCATTTGCTTTTTTATTATAGAAGTTTTTATATATAGTATAATTTTCACTATATATATCTTTTTGTTTAATTAAGTAGTTTAATATTTGATTTTATGAATGCATACAAACAAGAAAACAAACCAAAAACAAATAGTATTTTCGCTTTCTTTATTACTGTCATTAAAAGAAACGTTTTACATTCGATTTTTATGAGTTCAGATTAAAACTCGTGATTTATACATATTGTATATATGGTAAATAGAACTACTATATAAATATTATTTAGACAAACTATATATATATATATGTAGATGTACATATATATATTTCAGTAATTATTATTTAGTAATTTATTGCATTTCTTTTAGTTATTTTTTGCTTCCCTAGTACTTTAGATTGGCCAACGGAGCCATTAAACCCGTCAGAGTGAGTCAATCCAAACAACTTGGGTTAATTAGACAACCCCGGACCAGATTCACTCTTCCAGTTGACGAGCAGTCAATTTCGCCCATCAACAAATGGCGCTAGAAGGAGGGTTGACTGACAAGCTGGCCTTGTAGGAGCCTTTATTTTAAATGTATTCAATTTCCCCATGGCTCCCCAAATCACTGTGTTGGAACATGCTTTCCACTTCTCATTACCTGATGTTCCCAACGAGACGGTCTCTTGCTTGTCCAAACTCACCTTTGATGGTGGAGGCAATGCATTTGCTAAAGACCACCTTAATAAGTTTTGGTGCAAATGCATCAAACATGACATTTATGATTTAAAATTTTTATGCAGACTGTTCGCTTTTACTTTTAGAGGTCGGATTAAACATTGGTTTGAGTCATTTCCAACATGTCGCATTTTTTATTGGTTTCAATTTGTAGATGAATTTCTAGATGCTTTCGAAATTTATGATTACAATCAATTATGTGAAGAATTTCAGACTTCGCTAATCAATGGCGATTCATCTTCGGAAGACTTTTCAAAAATAATATATCATATCCTTTGTAAATTTAATCTCGATGACATGTCATTTGCATTAAATATCCTCTATGATGCTTGCGTCCCTTCCATCCAGTCATATTCAATCGCGAACGAAGAACCAATTGCAAGTCCTATCACTCAACTGTGAGAAGAATTTTCTTCGCAAGATGAAAAGAATCCTTCCAAAAATTTTGAACAAGCAAGGGAGGTAGAATCTATTGACCAGGTTCTTATTGAAAACCAAACTGATTTTTCCTTTGAATCATTGTATTTTCAGTCTTCGACCATTATGGAAGAAGATTTGTTTCTGGCTCAAGGTGAATATCATCATTCTTGTAACTCATGCTCTAATCAATATTTAAACTCAGTCATTGAAGAACACTTAAGAGAAGAAAATCATCTTAAAAATTCTAACATTTCTATGAAACTGATTAGAGAAGAAGATATGAAATTGGAAGGAGAAACCTTAAACCTTCATCCTCAAAATATACTTTATCCACAGGAAAGACTAGACGCTTGTCATGTAAGTTTTGAATTATCTATCATACAGAAGGCAAATCTAGATGATCATATTATGTTGAGGAATTTGTCACCCAAACAGAGTGAGATTTTTAAAGAAAGTGAAGAGAAATGTCTTGAGAATACCATTGTTAAATATCATAGTTCAAGAGATTCTTTTCATGTGCTTATTTCTGATTCCTTTTATTCTTTATATCCTAATCTCTTCCTAGATCTTGGTGGACTTGGCACCTTACTTACAACATTCTACTCTTTTCCGCCACAATCATATCCTTTCAATATGCCAAGATTTGACGAAGTTAATTACAAACATAACATTGATAAAGTAAAATTTGACGCTCTTTCACTTTCATCACTCACATGGGAAAATAACATGTTGCGAGATGATTTTACATAGTTTATTGTTGAAAAAGACAATGCACTCTATCTTATGGAGATCAAACATTCTACATTGCATATTCGTTCTTTGATTAGCTCAAATTTTAATGTTTATGATTCACATTTTGAAATGATCAATCTCATCAAATGAAGCATTCAAACCAATGATGTAATTGACGTCACAAATCCTCTTATGATGTGTTCCCCATTGATATATCCATTTCATCAAATTCATAGTTTGCATCCTCATTTTTGTGAAAGGATCTTAGGATGGCTTGAATATTCATATATAAAAAATCTTCATAATAAAGATAAAGTTGTGCTTGCTTTGTTTTTACCTAAGTATCTTGGAAGTAGGCGTGCCATATTCCTTTTAGATCCTCCATGTGAATAAATTAATAAACACTTAGAGAATTGTCAGGAGGATAGGGCACTTCAACCTTGGCTGATGGTTATTTCATTTCCTCATAATCTTGACAAGTTTTTCAAACTTACTTACACTCGCCCATGCCATTATGACCCTTATCACGACAAGATTGGCCAATGGCTGGAGGATTCATACATCAAGAAATTTTGAGGGAATGGTAAGATCATGCTTACTTTGTTTCTAAATGATGATTATGAAGGTAAGTGTGATATATCTATGTTATTTTTTGATATATTACCATTCTTTTTAGTAATGTTTGATTTCGTTTCCATTGCAGGATTGGAGTTACTTTAATGGTTACATTGGAAGCATGACTTCACGTAGTATTCTGTATTGTTTAGTAGTTAGGGTAGGTTTAGGAATAGGTTTTCTTTCCATTTTACTCCTCACTATTTCTCTTTGTAATAATGCAGTCATGAACGCAAGTGGGTGCACCACGAGAACCATAACATGATTATTGTCAGGGAAGTTCGCATGATCCTTTTCTCTCTTCTTTTCATTGAATATTTCTTTTCAAAGCCGCAGTATTATTATCAGAATCTTAAATGGAAAGTAAAGAGACAAATAAATCTGAATTGTAAATTCGAACCTGACCCAAGGTGTCACCAATAGGCCTGCTTTCACATCGACGAGGATTTTTCCTATTGTTTTTTTTTTAGTTTCCCAAGGGTTTTTTCGCATGATGTTTTCAAATACACCTTTTGTATATATTTTTCCATTTTGATTTCTTTGCTTTCCGTTTCTCTTTGTTGATTTGTTTTTTTATTTTCATTTTTATTTATTGGCCTTTTTGAGTCAAACGTGCCTATATTACAGTCTAGCTCAGAAAAAAAGAACAGAATGCTTCATCTCGAAACAACTGTCGAAGGCTGTCAGAACATCAATTGTTGTCTGTTTCTGAATTTGAAGGCTAGTTGAAGATGATATTTTGTTTGAAAGTCGATTTCTCGGTTTCAATTTTCACTTGAAAGTATTCATGATTATCTTTAAAACTCTTTACGCTGTCCCTTCTTTTTAAGAAAACAACTCAACGATGTCTTTATGTCCTCGAAAATTAGTTTTATTAATAAACTATTTTTCAGATCTTGATGAAGGTTAGCAAGAAAAATTTAAAGGCCTAGGAAATATTAAGTTATGTCAAAAGTGGAGTTTTCAGTGTCACCCCGCTCTGTTGGATATTTAAAAAAAAAACTATATCAGAATGTGAATAAACCTCTCAAAGAGCTGTGGGAAGTGTTTGCAAACCCGCTGGGACACTGAACAGGTCTACTGGCAACGGGTAAATGCATGCGTGATGCCAATACAACTTCATCAGGGTACTGAATAGGCCCACTGCCAGCGAAGCAATGTCGGGTAAAAGAAAATTTTCAGGTATGAATCTTGTTTTTGGCCATAAGCATCCTTTGTTCTGATTTGAAATTTCTTGGATAGGATACATACATCAGAGTGGTTTAATTGACATCCCTGTCGAGGCTATGAATGCCTACTGGCAGCAGTGGCCCTGTCAACAGTATTGGAGACATTAATTTAAATGTCCTGGATTTCTTTTGTGAAGTTTTTCACCAGATTTTGTTCTTTTTAAACGAAAGATATTTGAAACTGGACTGCGTCATGATTATTAAAGATGTTCAAATAACCTTGCAGTTGTTCTTCGATTTGAATTTTTTCAGAATTCTCTAACCCAAACTAGTTCGTATTGCAGAGATAACTGCTTCTCCCAGCATGTCACCATTGTTGGCACCTCAACATGTTTGTTAAATTTTTATACCAATTAATTGATCTACATAGCTGCCTAATTGGAGTCATTTATTTTTATTACTCTTCATGACGCAATTTTTGAAACGACAGTTGAAAGTTGTTGTTGTTTCCTATTATTTTCTTTCATGCTTTGTTCATGACTGGAAGCATGAATACGAAGCATGAAAATTTGCGACTGTGTTACCCTTTTGTTCTAAAATTTCATCAAAGGAAAATTGTTCATATAGTTTATTAATGAAGTTTTGTTCCTTGCCATGAAGAACTATTCTCATTGTTTCGATTCCTTGAACACCAAGCATGCTTAGGGATTGATGGTTATATCAATAAAGGGTTTTTTCAATTTGAGTTTTGGTATGGTTTTTGCTTAATTCTCGGTTATGCATTTCCTTTTACTAGTCCTTTGATTTTTTATTTTCAACCTCCCCCAAACCTTGTGATCGAACCCACTATGCACGCACTTATTTTCATTTGAAGGATCTGGTCATGGTTCATACTTTAGGATAGTTGGCAATACGATTTGTAGTCAGCCGTCATTTCTAAGACTAGCCTTGGGCTTTGCAAACCCTCTTAACATGCATTTGAACTAAGCACCCATCTTATCGTTATGAGTTTTCTCCTCATACATCGTTCACTGTTGGTGTTTCTCGGGCTTGGGGTATGGCTTTGTTTTGTTTTTGCAAACCCTCCCTGCATGTTGTGTTTGATTGATTACCCTCTTGTCCAGTATGGCTCCTGTTTTGAGAGTCAAACCTAATGGCATTCAAACTCTCCTCTTATATGACGATGCCAGAGAAGATCTAGAGAGTATTGGTTGGCTCGTTTTCCTTAGAAAATTTCAGGGTTTCAATTTACAAACTACCTAGGAATTCTCCTTCTCCTTCGATGGGTATAGGGATAAGGAAGGTGATGTCCAACTTGAGGTTACAGAAGATTTATTGAGTCAAGATACAGGACTCCCTGCAAGCCCTGAAGTTTTACACTTTTGTTAGCAGAGTTTAATCTCGTTTTTTTTTCTTGCTAGAGACACGATTTTGTGGGAGAGATTTTGAGCAAACCCCTCTGAATTAGAACAAACCCTTTAAAACCCAGAACCAAATTGAGCCATTTTATCTTCATTTTTGGAAGTTTCTCCAAAAAATGGACCATTACAGAGTTATTCCTCGACCTTTGGAGGTAAATTTCTCAAAATTTTTGTTTCGGGTAAGATGAACATTTTTTTTTTTTTTTTTTTATTCTGTTACAGACCTTGCTACAGTGCCCTTCCCACCTACTCAGGCCTGTGCCTCAACCTCCTATAGCAAACCCTTTCTTGATCAAAAGGTTACAGAGCAGGCCCGTGAACAAGTTATACATCCTAATGACTGTCAAAAAATTCAAATAAACCTACAGGCAATGTAATATTTAAAAATGTTGAGGCTGCAACCGCCATTGTAAATTCCAAGGTTGTCTGATATGATTTGATCTCATAGTTGTAGGTATGATTCTTCATCTTAAAATATGATTATATTGTTAAAATTAGATTGCTTTGTTCTACAATAAATTGGATTTCATTTACTAAAATAACTAGCTACAGAATCACAAGATTCTATAGCCAGTTATGTTAATTCGAATTGTGTAAAGTAGTGGTTGAAAATGTATCTAAAATCTTTCTATTTTTCTTTTCTTTCAGGATATTCAGCAATCCATGATTAGAAATTGATCTGAGGCATCCTTGAGATCTTACATTCATATCTTTGATGCATTTTTTATGAACAGAAATGAATTGTTGTTAGTTTTGGAGGATTTAGTAGGATCAAGGTGGTTGCATCCCCCTTTATTTTTGAAATAAATATTTGATCTCAGGAACAAAAACTGTTATCTTTCCTGGGGCCTTTATAAACCCATCATTTTTGTAATCGAAGGCATCTTGGCCTGGGGCTTATTGTGAACAGTTTATATACTCAAATTTAGACATAACAAATATTTACTTTATGTTTTAGTCATTTGTGAATGTTGTTATGATCTATAGTTTGTTTATATTGGGAATTGAATAACTGCAGATAGGTTTCATCTTTGCAGATTGTTTTGGTTGTCAAGATAGTTTTCTTCATGATTCATGGTTTTATGCTTCAGTTTTATCAAAAAAATTGAATGATATTTCAATTCATGTTATGAGGTTTACCTCGAATATGTTGATTGATTAAATGCAAGTTGTAACTGTAGGATTTATCTCATGTGTTATCGCTTGTGATCTATTATATCACTGTAATTATTTTGTGTCTTGTTTTTTTATCAATTGAATACACCAGTCAATGCACAGTTTAGCTTTTGTACCAAACAATGTGAAGATGCACATCAACTTTATCTCGTGGATGGACTGATGCACAATTCACGCAAACAGTTGGATGTATACTCTTCAAATGATTAATAGGTTAGTCTGTTCTTTTATTTCATTTGCTTTCTTATTATAAATTTTTTATATATAGTATAATTTTCACTATCTATATCTTTCTATTTAATTAAGTAGTTTAATATTTGATTTTATGAATGCATAAAAACAAGAAAACAAACCAAAAACAAATAGTATTTTCTCTTTCTTTATTACTTTTATTAAAAGAAACGTTTTACATTCGATTTTTATGAGTTCAGATTAAAACTGGTGATTTATACATATTGTATATATGGTAAATAGAACTACTATATAAATATTATTTAGACAAACTATATATATATATATATATATATATATATATATATATATATATATATATATATTTAGATGTACATATATATATTTCAGTAATTATTATTTAGTAATTTATGGCATTTCTTTTAGTTATTTTTCACTTCCCTAGTACTTTAGATTGGCCAACGGAGCCATTAAACCCATCAGAGTGAGTCAATCCAAATGGCTTGGGTTAATTAGACAACTCTGTACCGGATTCACTCTTCCAGTTGACGAGCGGTCAATTTTGCCCATCAGCAAAGTCCTACAAGACTTTTGTTTCTAACTTTAATGACTTAGGATGACTCTGCGTTCAATACAAACTATCAAACTTAAGGCTAGGGCCTCACATGATTTGCAGACTCTCCACATAGGGAATATATCTATCTATCTATCTATCTATCTATCTACCTATCTATCTATCTATCTATCTATCTATCTATCTATCTATCTATCTATCTATCTATCTATA
>ML794779.1:349678-386650 GCA_009831015.1 Picea engelmannii
TGTATCTATTAATTTTTATGATTTAACCAAGCAACAATATGCACCAAAACATATCTCATCATACAACATTTAAAATCATATATTAAGTATACAAACAAACTCTTAGATATAGACATTCATATAAATCATTCATAGTCTGTTTCAGTAATAATGAAGACTTATATGATAAGGAATTAATCCAATCCAATTGACTGAGAGAGAATGCCTTTCCTCCCAAACTTAGGCCTTGATGTAGAGTCACTTCCTAAAACATTCCACCCCTATGCCAAACCATGATACACCCAATGAAATTAACTCAACAGGGTTCCAAGTCTGTGATGATCCAAGAAGGTTACTCTCCTTCTTCCTCTGGCACAATAGAATTTGCCACCTCCCACTGAGCTTTGGGTCTCTATAGGTTTATCAGGTGGTTTCTCAATTGGATTTCCTCTAAAAAAGGGATTCCCTTCACTAATCAATAGTACCTTGACAACCTCCCCTTACAAGTACCAGTTTCTGTCTAGTAATCACCAAGCTACAACCCACTATTGCTCCAGTTTTGGAATCTGGGTGATCTCTATTTAGGGTGATCATCAAAAACCCATTCAAGCTTCCTATTTTCTTCCATAAATCTATTCTTTTCTTTCCCAATCAACACATCCAAATTGTTTCACTCTGTTTCTCATCTCTAAGGTTTTTCTCTTCTCAATCTTCTATTTACTTCTATAGACTCTGGGTGCCATCTCTATTTTTCCTTTCAGGGTCTCTCTCCCTCTGTGTGTCTATGTTTTTCCATATCCTCTCATCATTTGCACGTTGCGTTTTCCCTTTCCCTTGGTCTTCTTCTCCATCTCCTTGGGATCTCTCCAGTGTCTTTTAGGAATAACGTACATTCCTCCCTTCACAATCTAAAGGGGAGGTTTGTGGTAGATTCCCTACCAGTTATTCAATTGGCCATTCCTTCTCTACATGGGCCAACGTCCGCAATCATTACTACTCAACCAATTTTGGTACGAGGAAAATATCTCTATGGCATGGGGTAAACCACAACAGATGAAATGACACACATAAATCAAATCTAATCCCAAGTATGCTATATAAATGAAATTCTAACAAGACAAGGCCAAGAGCCTACCTTTTCCAGACATTTGATGAAGACCATCGTTGAACACACAACTCAAATATTTATACTTGCAACTTGTCCTCAACAACCAAGATACACAAGCATATGGTGATATATAGTGTTAGCATATAAATTAACATAATCCATTAAAATTCATGACAAATATGCCCATGGAATAATGATTAAAATATTTGCAAGATATCAATTGGATGAGAAAAGAGTATTTCTATTAGAATAATAAACAAAAGTATACATGTGAAAAACTTTTGTACCGACACATAGCGGAACCGAGAAACTAAGTCTCTCAAGCTGGGCCTCTACCACTTCAATCCTCCACCAAAGCCAAGCTCATATAAATGAGACAATGAGATTCTCCATCAAAGAAGGAAGACCTTGGGGGATGAAAAATGAGTTCATACTTTCAAGGATAAATGGATGCAGACGTAATATGAAGTGAAATTTATCTAGAGTGTATTTTTTCTCAAAGTTGAATTCTTCTCCTTTTTCCAAGTCTTGGATATGGCTCAATTTATAGATTTCAAATGGAACTGAAGGGTTGAGTAGAAGCGTTTCCAGTATATGGAAGGTCAAGGATCATGGATCTTGTGACATGGCATGGAAACTCAACATAATTTTTAATTTTGAGCACCAAACCGGATGTACGTGTGTTGTAGTGGAGCTACGTGCGCATACACTTGTTTCTTAACTGATAAGGCACATATATGTGGAAAAATATTCGTTTTGGCTCTGGAAGGTACAAAAATGGACTTCAAGTCTACATAGGGAAATGAAAAGTCCATCCAAGAAATTTTCATGGGGTGAGGAAAAATTTACTGTAAGAGATGCCCCCTAATGTGTGAGTTCAGAGGAGTATCTATGATGGATGAAATACATTATAATTCCCAGAAGTGGAGTAATGGAGACTCAACTAGAAGTGATAGTTACTCATGAGAATATTACAATCCATAATGAATTTTCACACATGGCTTCCAATATAAATTACACTGCAAATCCATGTGGGAATATACCAAATAGTTTTTGATGGCCATGAATAGGCAATACACAACATATACACGCCATAGGCTGTCATAGTCACGGATAAGGCCCAGCGGAAACTAGTCTCAAAATCAATCTGAAGATATTTGTATATAATGGAATACAATTTTATCTCCCATGATGATCCTGGTGGATATCGGTGGCCACCCATCTTTTCCAACTCACTCAAAACAAATTTCTAGCAATTTTGGCAATTTACTATTTTTAGCAGTTTTTAACTTCCAGGGCCATTTTGAGGGCCTAAATGAAGGTTTTCCAGGATAGAGATTCTTAATGATATCCAAAGGATTCGATTGATACCTTTTGACGATACCATTCCAGTGATCTATCGTGCACCCCAAATGGAGGTCGTATGCCAAAGTTACGCCCTCGGGAAGTTGATACACCAAACTACCTAAAACGGGGTCCACAAAACTGTTGGTTTTTAATCTTCCGGGGTTAGAGTTATGGATTTTCTTTATGATAAAAATTCCTTTTGAGTCTCATTGTAAAATCATCTTCTTACGGATGCAAGTAGCCATCACATATCTTCTCAGAGATAGGTTGCCACCATTCTAGCTAGTCTTTCACTCTATATTTTATAGTCTTTGTACATTTTCTCTCATTAATAGAAAATTGTCTATTACTGTATATCTGTGTTTATGGTTTCATCTATGATACATTTTTTTGTCATACTGGATATCCGAGATATCTCGGTACATTTCTTTATTATATCTCTGCTCTCATTTTGTGCCAAAAATAATTTCAGAGAAGGATGCTCTTGATCAGTTTTTGCCAATGCATGTCCCCAACAATGTCCAAGTATAGCAAGTTGGGTCTCGATCTTGTCTCTCTTGAAGATAATTCCTCTCGCATGCCTAAGAAACCCTCCATGGCGGAAGAAAAAAAAATTATGGAGAAGACGATTCTATCAATTTGTTGCTTGAGCAAGCTCTCACGCGATAGAGGGATGAAATGATGGAGAATTTTGCCCACATCCTTCAACGCCTTTCAATAGAAACACGAGTATATTCATCAAGTAACCACTTTGGATGCACCTCTCCATTCAAGGTACAAGTTAATTTTGACATTCCCTTATTTGAAGGTCAGATAGATGCGGATGCCCTAGACAAATTGTTAAATATGTTAGAAGGTTATTTCTCTGTTCACCATTTTTACGATAGGGAAAATATCATCTTCAAACTCCTTAAAGATCTTATCCATGTTGAACATTGGTGGGAAACTTAGTGGGAGAAAATTTCCACAGAAGAGTCTGGAATATATGGGATCGATCCCACTTGGGATTTTTTGGTGGACGCGGTAAAGGAATAATATTACCCTATTGGCAACTATGAGGACTAGTATATGAGATGGACCACACTATGGTAAGAGAGGGGCCAATCAGTTCTAGAGTTCACCAATACCTTCCATACCTTGTGTACCAAGTTGGGTATCAAATACTTCGAACGATATTTGGTTTTGAAATACCATGGGGCTCTACACAGATACATCCAAACTGAAATGGATTTTATGGACATATAATCACTCAGTGCTACTTATCAATATGCTGTTAAAATAGAGAAGAAATTTAAGAACTAGAACAAATAGGAGTTCGGTTCTGCAAATCCGCAACAACCAAAGTATGATAAAGATGACCCTAACAAAAAGTCTCTCGAAAACCAGTCCAAGACATAGGAAAAGAAGGGCCACGGGACGACGAAGAAGGACACCGAAAAATGGTGTGATTTCCACAAATGCCCCTGGCACAACATCGACGAAATTCTCTCAAAATAGTTATTGGTGGCCGAAATGAATGACAATGAGTCGAACCATGATTCGAAATTTGATTCAGAAAATATTGACAGAAGACAGATCATCGACGCAAAACCCACTGCTATTTTTGCGACCGAAGGAATTCAACCAGAAGAACCAATAGATCCTGAAGAGGGGGAGTACCTTTTTCATTCTCAAAAGTGGGTGAAGGGGACCTCACTACATTTTATTGTTGATAGTGGAATCTAGAAGAATCTCATCTAAACAGAGGTCATCAAACAGTTGGGATTGTCGGCAACACCACACCCATAACCATACAACATTGGGTGGATTTTCCAGGGATGATATCTCTTTGTCATCCAACAATGTTGACTTTCATACAACATCCAACCCTTCAAGGATAAGGTATTATTTGATGTTTCCCTGCTATATATATATGATGTTCTCTTGGGCCAGCCATATATGTGGAAGCACCATGCTATCTATGAGTCTTGACCCTGAAGTGTCATTTTTACTTTGGGGGGTCATCTCTATAAGATAACAAAGGTGGTTATGACTACCGTCCCACATAAACAGTGCCGCAAGGTAGTATCTCATACTATAAAATTTAGCTTCTTCACAATCTATTCAAAAGGTGAACATAAGGATACTGCAACCACTATAGAATTAGCCCAAGCACCTTTTATTCAACAGAAGTAGGTCGACAAGACTGCAACAAAGTGCAAATATCACTTCTGCATATAGACATCTCATGTAGCTATATTGGTTAAAAGTGTCCAACCCTTCTGTTAGCACTCATTTTTTTTTATGGAAATTTTAAGTATCTTTAGCATCCTTGTGCTAAACTTTTGAAATATTTTTTGCTCATTTGCCCTAGTTCATAAATTCCATTTTCCTCATTGAGTTAGGAAGAGTCTTAATTCATAAATATTTTTCTCCAAACACCTTTGGCCTTTGTCTTTTTGACCTTCATAACCAAAAAACCAACTTTTAGTAGTTTTTCCTAAATCTTTATTTTGTTGAATTCCCCATGTTTTATTTTATTTCCCTTTTCAATAAATGAGTTTATTGAATTTGATAGAAGAGGTGGTGTGTGCTTTAAAGTGGCTTAACTCTAGTCTAAGACTAAATTTCTATGCATAAATCTTTTGCATTATCCTAAGTCTAGGGTTTATAAAGCCACATGCCCATTTCTTATACTGGTCACTAGTCATTACATTAAGCTAAGCTATGAGTTAAGATCACATTCCTAATTCATAATCTATGAGTCAAAGATATATGTCAAAATACTAAGACACGAATTGAGTCAAGCCTCAAGCTCAAGCCACGCATCAAGCATACAAGTGAGTTGGTTTTTCCAAGAGTTCAAACATTTTGAAAGGGATTGACAACTGCAAGGTCAATTTTTACCTCTGCTACATATGAAGAGCTTGATCTTCAGTTTGCAATTGTGGAGGTGCCAAATGATTGTGCAGGTGTTGAAGAACTAAATATATCCATGATACATATGATGTTGCTCCCAATTTATTTCTTGTTACACCATTTTCACGATTGGATGTGCAGAGGGGAGTGTGCTACCCACTCTCTTGTGCACTACCAAATCTCTTGAATAGGAAACATAGGCAGGTGCTACCGAATTTCTGGCAGAGACGAAATTTTCACAGAGATACACCAGAAAGGCACTACCAGCTGGTGCCTGGATTCAAGGAGTTCGTCTTATCATTATTCTTAGTGGTTGATGATGTGGAGAAGAGATAAGACCATATGTGGAAGCATTAAAGGAATTTTATTCCATTCTAACAACTATGTAACAGGTGGCGGAGTATCCCAACTTTCCAGATTTTCAAGCACAAAAATCAGTAGACAGTTCCAGAATCAAGGGAAGTCAAGATAACATATTAGTGAATGGCTGATGATGTGGGAGATAGACAGAGATAGCAGCTGGTAGCATGATGACAGCTACATACACATGCAAAACAAGAAGCTACATATCAAAGGAGGATCAATTAAGTTTAAATATTGGTTGGATTAGTCACCAACACTTTCCCTTTTTATAGCATAGGTTGTTAGTCAAGCTGTTAGATGGAATAAATGCTTAGATATTTTCATGGGAAGAAGGCCAACATGCACCTCCAACTTCTTCCTTTCCTTTATGTTATAAATCCATGATCCAAATCAGGAAAGAGTGTTGGAAGGGTTGAGTCGAGGCTCCCGAATTGTAATGTTTTGATAAAGTTACTGTGAACTGGTTATGTACAGGATTTGAGACATCTTGGTTAATAGAAATCAACTTATCTTTCCACCTTATTTTCTTCTGATGCTAAAGTGTTCATGATTTGAATGATTCACATGAATGGTTGTGGTGATATTATGATGTATGTTTGATTATTATATTATCATGATGTTTCTTTAGTGTCCTTAAGTTTCTGAACTCAAGAAGATCTTGTGTTAAGAATCTTTCTTCCTTAATTTATCTGCAGACCTGATGTTTACAACAACCTTTACATTCCTCTCACTGAAGTCTTCCCTCTATCCATATTTATTCTCACTTACTGATTGAAGTTAGTTAAGACCTCGATTGCTTGTGCATGCTAGCCAAGATTTCCGAGTTAAAACCTCATTATTCCGAGTCTTGTATATTTGACCTTTTAAAAAACTCATTTGCATTTACAAAAATTTTGATGTTACCAAGCTCACTTTATTACAGTATAGGGTAACTTTTGGAGTGATAACATAAATGGCGCCATTGTCGGGGACGGATTTGAGAAGATTGAAGAGTTCCCTAGGAAGAATGACATAGATCCAGCTCTTGATGGTAGACAAGAGAGGGATACATAAAATTGACTATAATCATCTACCTGGCGACTCCATGAAGATGAACCTATTGAAGACTCCACTATGGGAAGAAGCTTGGATAGAAATGGAAGGCAGAGGCAAGTTCAGGTATCAAGTTCTGAATTTATTTTTGGAACTTGTGCTCTTTATCCTTCATTCTTTCTTGAATTTCCCCGCACACATTAGGAGAATCATAATCTTCTTTGTATACTCTAAGGACCACCAGCTAGCTCTTGCATATTCCTTTTTCAAACAAGTAGATTTACCCCCTTCCCATGTCATTGATGTTAAGGATATCCATCCACTTCAAACACCTAAAGAAGACGAGGTTCATAAACACCTTTTTAATCAGTCTGAACCTTACGATTATCTCCCCTCTCTAGATTTCAAAGTTGATTTATTACCTTCTACCATTCCCTCTACTATTAATAACCATCCTGTTGAAATTCAACATGCACCAAATGATTATTTTCCTTTTGCAAATAATAAAACTGATTCAGTTCAGGATGCCAACTCCTCTGACCTTTACCAACAACCTTCTAGTGTTCAACAACCCATTGAATTCTAGTTTAAGGTTAGGGGAAAGATATTTGGACCTCTAAAGCTGCCATCTTTTCTTCATCCTTACCCTCCTGGATTTGTAGACTACCTACCCACTTTTTCTGGAAAATATAACACTACAGGAGAAGAGCATCTCTCAGCCTTTCAAGATTTCATCAATAATATGGAAATATTGCATGAAGATATTATCATGAGGATTTTCTCTAAATATTTGATTGGAGATGCTTCCATGTGGCTCAATAATATGGAAGTTTCTTCAATTGGTTCATGGGATGAACTATATGACACCTTTGTAAAATACTGGGGAGAGAGAAAGTCATTTGATCAGTACCTAAATGAGTTCACTACTTTGAGAAGAGGAAAAAATGAAGTTCTTTCTGCTTTTAATCGAAGGTTTCACAACTTGTATTGCAACCTGTTGTTGGAAATTAAAACTTCTGAGACTGCTTCCATGGTGTATTACATAGTGTCTCAACACTCTGACCTTGTTTTTTTATCTTAGGGAAAGAAAATCTACATATTTATCACAGTTATTCATGGATGCTGAGGAAGTGGAGGAGAACCTCTAAGCTTGTGGAAGGATTCTAAGTTAACATCATGTCAACTCTGAACATGAGGAAAATTTTATTTGCTATCCTTAGGAAGAAAATATAGTGGATGATTTGGTCCTCGAATCAGGTATCTTTGATAGCCTTGCCTCTAAGGAAGTCACTATCTCAAGCATTGACCAATAGCAGCTTACTGTTGACAAACACTTTGGTAACGAATACTTTGTTGTTAGAAAGAATCATGAAACAAGACAATCTAAATGTCAAGCGTCAAAGGTTTGTTATGGACAACCTATTTTTGATGGACATACCAGTGATGGTGATGAAATTTTTTTTTATATGATTTGTTTGAATCCTCTTAGCACTATTCCTGTATATGATGATTAAGATCCTGATCCTTGTAAATGTTATGGGGGTGTTGAAAGGGATTTTCATATAGATCTAGTCTCTTATCCATCACAAACAAATGAACAACCCTGTCTTAATAAAAACCATGTGTATGAGCAACAGACTATCCCCACGGTATATGCAGAGGATCAACAATCAACCAACAAGTGGTTATGAAGTTATGAAGCAACTATTCGACCCACAGATGCATGTGTCTGTCATTCAATCAGGTGTGCCTATAGAAGACATCAAACAAATTGTCAGCAACTTTGAAACAATGAAGGTAACCTTTCATAAACTAATCAGGCATTGCTTTCAGTTTCATGACCCTATCGATGAGTACATAGAGTTACACTTTTCAAATTCTTTGGAGCATGCAGACTTCATATTTTTATCATCATTTGAAGGTAATATTGGCAATCATAAGGATGAATTTAGTCAACTGTCACACTCTCCTTGTTTTTTATGGATCATTTGCAGTGAAGAGAAGAATTTGGTTACCAAATAGTTTGAATGGTTATAGTGGAAGTTTTTTTTCACCTGAGAAAGTTGTTGAGATGGTTAGAGTAGAGTAGGTTAGGAAATAAGTTTGTTGCCTAAGCATTTCTTTATCTTTATGTTTGAAGCAGAAGTAGCAATTAGCTTGTGTGAATAAAGGCATGGTTTTGAAGGTGTACAGAGATCAATTTTCATAGGCCAGATGACTCCATATCCCAATGGATAAGGTGATTGGAACTACTAGGTTCTTGGAGCATCACAGGGAGGTCTCCATCCCATTTGGAGCCAAATGTTAGCACTCATTTTTTTTATGGAAATTTTAAGTATCTCTAACATCCTTGTGCTAAACTTTTGAAATATTTTTTGCTCATTTTCCCTAGTTCATAAATTCCATTTTCCTCATTGAGTTAGGAAGAGTCTTAATTCATAAAAATTTTCTCCAAACACCTTTGGCCTTTGTCTTTTTGACCTGCATAACCAAAAAACCAACTTTTAGTAGTTTTTCCTAAATCTTATTTTGTTGATTTCCCTATGTTTTATTTTAGTTGCCTTTTCAATAAATGATTTTATTGACTTTGATAGAAGAGGTGGTGTGTTCTTTAAAGTGGCTTAACTCTAGTCTAAACCTAAAGTTCTATGCATAAATATTTTGCATTATCCTAAGTCTAGGGTTTATAAAGCCACATGCCCATTTCTTATACTAGTCACCAGTCATTACATTAAGCTATGCTATGAGTTAAGATCACATTCCTAATTCATAATCTATGAGTCAAAGCTATATGTCAAAATACTAAGACACAAATTGAGTCAAAGCTAGGCCATGAGTCAAGCCTCAAGCTCAAGCCACACATCAAGCATACAGGTGAGTTGTTGTTGCCAAGCGTTCAAATATTTTGAAAGGGATCGATAGCTGCAAGGTCAATTTTTACCTCTTCTACATATGAAGAGGTTGATCTTCAGCTTGCAATTGTGGAGGTGCCAAATGATTGTGTAGGTGTTGAAGAACTAAATATATCCATGATATATATGAAGGTGCTACCAATTTCTTTCCCGTTCCACCGTTTTCGTGCATGGATATGAATAGGGGAGTGTGCTACCCACTCTCATGTGCACTACCAAATATCCTGAACATGAAACATAGGTAGGCGCTACCAAATTTCTGGCAGAGATGAAATTTGCACAGAGATACACCAGAAAGGCGCTACCAGCTAGCGCCTGGATTGAAAGAGTTCATCTTATCATTATCGTTAGTGGTTGATGATGTGGAGAAGAGATAATACCATATTTGGCAGCATTAAAGGAATTTGATTTCATTATAACAACCATGTAACAGGTGGCGGAGTATCCCAACTTTCCATATTTTCAAGCACAAAAATCAGTAGACATTTCCAGAATCAAGGGAAGTCGAGATAACATCTTAGTGATTGGCTGATGATGTGGGATATAGAAAGAGATAGCATCTGACAGCAAGATGAAATCTATAGACACATGGAAAACAAGGAGCTATGTATCAAAGGGGGATCAAGTCAGTTTAAAGATTGGTTGGATTAGTCACCAACAATTTCCTTTTTTATAGAATAGGTTGTTAGTCAAGATGTTAGATGGAATAAATGCTTAGAGATTTTCATGGGAAGAAGGCTAACACAGACTTACAACTATTTCCTTTCCTTTATGTTATAAATACATGATCCAAATGAGGAAAGAGTGTTGGAAGGGTTGAGCTGAGGATCCCGAATTGTAATGTTTTGATAAAGTTACTGTGAGTTGGTTATGTACAGGATTTGAGACATCTTGGTTAATAGAAATCAACTTATTTTCCACCTTATTTTCTTTTGATTCTAAAATTTTCATTCTTTGAATGATTCACATGAATGGTTTTGGTGATATTATGATGTATGTTTGATTATTATATTATCATGATGTTTCTTTAGTGTCCTTAAGTTTATGAACTTAAGAAGATCTTGTGTTAAGACTCTTTCTTCCTTAGGTTATCTGCAGACCTGATGTTTACAACAACCTTTACATTCCTCTCACTAAATTCTTCCCTCTATCCATATTTATTCTCACTTACTGATTGAAGTTAGTCAATACCTCGATTGCTTGTGCATGCTAGCCCAGATTTCAGAGTTAAAACCTCATTATTCTGAGTCTTTTGCATTTGAACTTTTAAAAAACTCAATTACATTTACAAAAATTTTGATGTTACCAAGATCACCTGATTATAGTCTAGGGTGAATTTTGGAGTGATAACACCTTCCAACCATAGGTTCATGAAAACCTTCAAAAAGCTAAGCAAACACAACTTCTCCAACAAGGCAAGCAACTCATCAAGATGCAAATTCAACAAACTCTTTTCCCTCTCCATCGAGAACTCAACGCAATGGATACCATTTCTTCCTAAGGAGGGAGGATTGATCCAGGTGGATATCAGTGGCCACCCACCTTTTCCAACTCACTCAAAACACTTTTCTGGTAATTTTGGCAATTTACTGTTTTTAGCAGTTTTTAACTTCCGAGACCATTTTGAGGGCCTAAATGAAGGTTTTTCAGTATCTATATTCTCAATGGTAGCCAAAGTATTTGAATGATCCCCCAAAATGAATCTCCTAAATGATACCTTTCCAACAAGATATCGTGCACCCAAAACAAAGATCATATGCCAAAGTTACGCCCCCGGGAAGTTGATACACCAAACTACCCAAAACGGGGTCCACAAAACTGTTGGATTTTCATCTTCCAGGGTTAGGGTTTTGGATTTTCTTTATGAAAAAAAGGCCTTTGGAGCACCATTGTAAAATCATCTTCTCATGGCTGTGAGTAGCCATCACATCGCTTCTCAGAGATAAGCTACCACCATTCTAGTGAGTCTTTCACTCTGTATTTTACAGTCTTTGTACATTTTCGCTCATTAATAGAAATTTTTTTATTACTGTATATATGTGTTTATGGTTGCATCTATGATACATTTTTGTTATAATATTGAATATCTGATATATCTCTATACATTTATTTATTATATCTCCGCTCTCATTTCGTGCCGAAAATAATCCGGATCACATGATCACTAAAGTTATAATCATGAAAGACAATAACAGATTAGGGAAGTTGCTACTATAATTTGGAGGTATTCTACACTATCCATTGAAGGTGCAAGTCAACATAATGCAAATATGGGAATTGATTTCGAACACAATGAGACTTCGTTTGATTACCAGTCATTAAGGTATATCGTTAACAAACATGAGACAACCTACCGATAATGAAAGTAGGTATCAAGGCACTGAGTACATTCCTACAAGTGTGAATAAGGGTGTTGAGGTCGAACACTTGAAGAAATGATCAAGTAGGATACATTGATGTATTCCCAACTCTTAATGGAGGGATAACCTGCCACTGATGACATCAAGCTTCTAGGTACTCATAGGACTCTAGGCCTCATTTCCAGAATAGATGAGCCGAAGTCGATGGAAAGAGACCTATTGAAAGGAGAGAATTAAGGAATATCTCATCAATCAAAATGAGGTAAAAATAAATATCTTGATGATTTGGAGGAGCTCGACTGAATAGAATGTTCACAAACCAATGACCATGTGCATCTCCTACATGCACTAGATGTAAGTAGTGCATGAAAGAGACCCTCTGAATAGAAGCCAATGATGAAGACTGTCGACAAAAGCAAGGAAACCAACAATAAGGTTAATGGAATCCAAGACATTGCATGAATCCCAATGTGTGAATAGATTTCTTGTTGTCTAACACAAGGGAAACCCCCCAGTCAATGACCAATGAGGAGATGTTGACTGTTGGATTCAAGGTTACCTACCCATAATGAGAGTAGAACCAGGGTGCATGTTAGGACTACAGCTTCATGTGACTATGGACACACTGAGGGTATGGCCAACATGCAAAGTCAAGAGTTCCGATAAATGGTCGACACAATATTATAGACATCTTTTGAACAAGAGCATGAGACGTCGATAATTCAAGAAACAAAGACTTGATGATAAAACTTTTTGATGTAGGAGGCATCAACGAACTCTCCATAGGGACTGGAAGAATAACCAGTCGGGGGAGTAAAATATAAGTGAAGAGATCAAATTCCTAAGGTCATGTTAAACCCAAACTCTGGATGACAGTGAACTCAAAATGTTTTTCTCTGTTCAAAGGTGACATGACTGCTGCCAATATGAGATAATATTCTTTTCCTGCCCATCTTTTTTTGTTTTTTGCATAGGTAAAGCAATGCTATGATACGAGGAAAGGAAACGAGTGTTGTGAGTAATCAACTGGTTCCAAACAGTGGAACATACTTATTATCAATGCAAGGAAGTGCATGCAGGGCATGGACACTCAGGGTAAAGGGTGTTAAGCTACAAAGGATATAAATAAGGCTCTGCCTGGTTGGTGATGCAAATTGTTGAGGTAATAGTCTTATAACAAAAAAGTGGGAACCGACAATAGGTTCAATAATGCAAGAAGCATGATGAAATTCAATTACAATTTGACTTCAAAGAATGTCCTTTTTCGTAGATTTAGTCCCCTAGGCCCAAAAAAGTATAAAATAATACCCAAGAGAACTCTTCTAGCCAAAGGTGACTAGAGTATTCATTTTTCGTAAGTAGTCTACCTGGTCCGAAAAAGGGTTAAACTTACACCAAATAGACATCCTTTCAAATCCATTTAACGAGTGTGAAAGAGACAAGTTCACTCGACGATATTTTCATTTTTTGGAGAGTCGGAAAAGAGCTTAACTAATACTCAGGTGGAGTCCCATGGGTACAAATTAGAATGCTTGTGAGTAAGAATATTGGGTTCGAACGCAAATAGATATTGGAACTATAAGGGACTCCTAGTCCTATGGAATAACTTCATCATGGGCACCAAATGGCACAAATTTTCTAACTAGGGAACCCATGTTTGATAAACTTATACCACTTAATAACGACACTTCCAGTAGTAGTAAGAAGGTTTTCTGTCGCTAATAAATGGGTTTTTACCTAAAGCATATGGATCACAGTCATAGGACAATGCAAGGGTGCTGAAATGGAGTGACAACTTATCCTATATGTTAGTGAAACAAAATACCATCTGAAGGAACGAACTAGCATTATTACACTAGAAACCCCAAAAAACCTGGACAAAACCACCAAAACCAATTCGTTCCACTATACTATTATCCCACAAGGTAAAAAATTAGCATAAACTATATAGAGTGGGTAAAGTGTTTCTACTAATAGTAAAAATAAACTATTTTACCATGCCATTTTAGTTTTTTCACCCACATAGTGCATTTTAGGACATTTTCCCCTCATTCTTCAAGTGTCTATTGCAGGAGCCACGATCAACAAAATTAGCAACCGTCTAGATCAAGTAAGTTCCCATCCCCTCTACTTCAATTTCATTGGTTTGAAATTCAATTTTAGGTCCAAATTTTTGAGTATTAGAGGGTGAAAAATGTGAATTAGGGTGTATGCGGGTGATAGTTTATTGGGTCGCATATACGTGGTAAAAGAAAAGGATGCCCATGTATATGAAGCCCTATACACGATTGTTACCATATTGGCTCCTGTACAAGTCTGTGAACACCTTGCTTGGCACTCAAAAAATGACTTTCCCATTGCAGGATGGTGCTGAATGGATGGAGAGGGAGCATGGAGAGATAGATGCCACAGTTAAAAGGAATTCAGGGGCCCAACAAGATTTAAAAATATGTGACCTTTATAAATTTTTATCTCTCAAAGGAATGGGGGCTCAAGTGAGGTTTCTCTGGATGCTCATAAACTACTGGGATCCAGAGACAGATGCCTTAAATCGCGATGGGAAACCATTGAGGATTGAAGTGGATGACATATATTTCATCACAGGATTGTCTTGTTGGGGCGAGGTAGTGAATATCAAGGCCTGAGGGGCCAGGGGAGGTATGGCCATGGAGGATTACATTTCCACGCACTGTGTTGTAGGTATAGATAAAGTAGGGATCCAAATCCCAATCAAGGTGATCGATAACCTGAGCTTGAAGATCATTGTACTTGTTCTTACATAGATCTCGGGGTTGGCCTCATTGCACCAAGCATCAAGGCCACTCATGTTCTATGCGGTGGAGTGTTTATGACCCACTTTTTATGACTGGTGTGCCTCATTGCTGAGTAACATGAAGATCCAACTGACGGATTGCAAACAAGGGAGAAAGAGAAAATTCAGATTTGCATCCATTCTATGTATTGTTTTCTTTCATAGGGTATAAGGTTTGAGCCCTAGAGTAGAGATAATTCCACATGGACCGCGCAATCCAGTCATGTCACGGTGGAACAATGTGATGAGGTAGTTGGGAGGTGGTAGGGTGCCAACCCCCTACAATGATGAGTTATTTTTCCTGTGGCGCCGACAGGTCATAGCCATTGATGACTACTCTTATGCTGGGATCGACTACATAGGGGATCCAGATGAAATATGAAATATAAAAAACATTGGTCTTCGGATTTACTTATATATGTTACAATGTATACATGCATGAATGTGTTTTATTTTCTTAGTCATGTGACAAATGGCAATCTAAAAAATAATTAGCATATGCATCAGATACATGATTAGAACTTCTAGGTATGTGATTATAAGTAAAAAAATCAAAGTATCATTCCAAAAGTCATACCCGTAGGAATTGTCGGAGTAGATTAGGGTCTCACACACGTTAACTATCGTTTAACTGAAATACAACTAACTGAGAGTCTAGATGAACCTCTAAAGACCAAACACCATGTGAAATGGCGTTGCATAATAGTTCTATAATGGCGCTATACTCAACCACATTATTTTTTGATGGCTCTAGACGAACGCTACCTAAAGACACCAGTTGGACTTTGGGTGAGTAAATGACCCAAGCGATGGAAGCCATATTTCGTGTATGACGACTAGCACCGTCTACAAATCCTAAGTAAACTGAAGACTCCATTGACATCTTCCAACCAAGGGAAAACTTGATAAGCAAGCCAATGAAACAAAGGAAAATATATATATACACTAAAATACATTAGTATACAGAAGGTCACGCCCAAGATTAAGGGATTACACGTAATACCTTTTAAGGTAGAGCCAATTTCTGGGCTCATCCAACATATTCCCTTCAAAATATTCTAATTCGTCAGCTCCTTTCGATAAAACACATCGCGTGATATAAGGACCATGCCACATGGGGTTGAAATTGCATGCCCCCAATGGTTCCTTGGCTTGGTCACACAAGAGAACCAAGTCACCCTCAATGTACTACTGAGGGTAGAAATACCTATCATATTGAACCTTAACAAGTCATTTATTCACTTTGATAGTCATAGAGGCATCTCGACGTTGTTCATTAATAAGCTTCAGGTGTACAAGGCATTTTTCAAGATCGGTTATGTCAGGTAGGAGATCAATTTCCAACTTGAGGGAAGGGATTTCACATTCAATCGGAAAAATCGACTCCACACCATGTACTAACTGAAAAGGAGAAAAGTTGGTGGAAGTATTTACCGAGGTTCGATATGCCCAAAGTGCAAGGTAAAGAATCAGATACCAGTCAGACTTACTCTGGCAGACAATTTTTTGCAAGATCTTCTTGAGAGACTTATTTACCGCCTCTACTTGTCCATTTTCCTGGGGATAATAAGGGGAAGAATGACCATGCTTAAACCCCAATTTTGATGCTAAATCTTTCATCATTTCATTCTGAAAGTGACTGCCATGATCAGTGACAATCTCTTTTGGGATTCCATACTGAGATATAATTTGCTTGAATACAAAGAATGATACAGTCTTACCATCAGATTTAACAATAGGCATGGCCTCTGCCCATTTAGTGAAGTAATCCATGGCCACAACGATATGTTGATTCTCCTGAGTCGAAGCTGGGTTACAATACATAAAATATACACCCCACTTAGTGAAGGGAAAAATGGTGATGACTGGGTGAAGAGGGGATATATGCGAGCACATTTTCCAAGAAAACACCTGGCAAGGATGACACTTCTTGACTGCTTCAACACAATATTTAGAAATTGATGGCCAAAAATAACCAACTCGCAATATTTTCTGGGCTATCACAAGCCTAGATAAATTACCACCACAAGCCCCACTATTACATTCATTGAGAACCAACTTAGCTTCCCTGTGATTCAAGCAACAACACAAAATATTACCTACTCCTCAAAGATACTAAGTGTCACCAATGATAAGGTAATTTTTATCCTAATGACATATACGTCATCGATTGTCTCTCGACATATGATGGGATATATTCAAGGTTTAAATATAGATTATAATGTCTCCATAAAAGGGGTCTGAATATGATATAAGGAATATATGTTCATCCATGAACGGATTGTCATGAAAAATTTCCTCATCAAGTCGAGGGAAGTCTGATATCAACTCGGAAAAAACTAGCGATTTCTTCGAGGAAGAAAAATCGAGATCAAATTCTTGCAAAATAACAATCCACTTATTGTATATCCCCCTTATGATAGGCCTGGTGAGGAAGTATTAAAATGGATTGATATGCGCAACTACGATAGTTTTTCAAAGCAATATATAATGTAGTAATCTCTAAACTACATGTACAACGACCAAGGCTAGTTTTTCTATGTGAGAGTATTTAAGTTTAGGACTGACCAAGTTTTGAATAAGATATTAGATAATGTACTCATGGATCTCATCATCCTCTTAAACCAGAACCATAACAATCGTCCCTTCAAATGTGATGAGATAAAGCAAAAAATCTCTACTGTAGGTATGGAGGCTTCAATAGAGGTGTTGATACCAAGGATTTATTAAGAGCATCGAAGGATTCCTGGGCTCGCTCATCCCATATAAATGAAGTATCCTTCTTCAAAAGATGCATGAAACCCTTAGTTAAATTGGCATAGTTCACTATGAACCAATGTAAGAAATTATCCTTCCCCTATAAAACTTGAAGTTGTCGAATGTTGCGCGGGGAAGGCAATCAAAGTATTGCCTCAACCTTCATAGGATCTACCATGATCCCATGCTTAGATACTAAGAATCCTAAAATACGACTAGACCTAACGTAGAAGATGCACTTGTGAGGGTTCAAACAGATGCAATAGTAATGACATATATCAAATACTAATCAAAGTTGAGTGCATTGATCTACTCTCTTACGAGAGTGAGCAGGAAGATCATCGAAGTAAGCTTTGACAATATGATTGAGATCATGAAAATAAAAGGTCATGGCACATTGCAAGGTTTCTCCAGTGTTTTTAAGGCCGAAAGGAATTTTCCGGTATGAAAAAGTACCCCAAGGACAAATAAACGTCGTCTTATGTTGATCCTTGGGTTTGATTTGAATTTGATTATACCCTTAAAATCATTCCATAAAATAAAATACTTCTCTTCCCGCACACTCATCAAGAATAAGGTCAATGAAAGGAGTTGGGAAGTTATGTTTAGGACAAACTTTGTTCAGGTCTCTAAAATCCATACACACATGGATGGTTCCTTTTTTTTATTCACAGGAACAGGGTTGGACACCCATTCAGTCAAGGGAACCAGATAGATGAAACCAACATTAAGTAGCTTCTCTAGCTCTGCCTTAATAGCAGGGGCCTTCCTAGGATTAATATCTCTAAGACGTTGTCGAATAGTTCTAGCATCGGGATAAGTCTTGATCTCATGTTTGATAATGTTGGGTTTGATCCCTAGAATATATTCATAAGAACAAGTGAATACATCATGAAATTATTTGAAGAGGTTGATGTAGATATGAATTTCTCTAGGCAAACAATCCGCACCGATATATACATTCTCAACTTTTCCAGGAATTCGAGAAATGTCGATCGTGACAGTAGGAGAAATTTTCACATGTTTCCTTCGGCCCAAATACCATGAATATATAGTGGAACCACAATGTGACTGGCCATCTAACTCAAGGTAGATCTAAAGTCATCATGTTCGATCCTAACAAGATCTGGGAGGAAATATGAGTGATGATGCATATCGTCCCAAGGCTTATTGAGACCATATATGGTCTCTAAGATGGCTTCATCCAAGGGTAAATTATCGTCTAGGAAATCATGTGCACAAGAAGATTGGATGAACCATATGAGCTCAAGAACAATATCCTCCTCATCCTTCTATGAGGAGAAAGGATCTGGGTCAACAATAGTGTTAAGAACAGTTAGATCCAAAAATTCTACCACTGAGTGTGGAATTTCCATCCCAATGTGAGAATGACCTTCACATGACATAGTCAGGGAAGGTAGGGTCCAAGGATTGTTGAAATATGAAGTATGGAAAGGAACAAACCTTATCGACGATGAAGAATAACTGGAAATGGGATAAAAGTGATGAATTGGTGCCACAAAATCAAAGGTACCCATGAGAGAGGAATACATTCCAACAACAACATCCTCAGTTGTCTACTGAGAATTGTCGATCATAGGTATTTAAGGTCCAACTGATGCACTAGGAATAACATGCGGAAAGGACAATTGATCAATCATTACTATTTTCCCTTTGTGAGGAAAATGAAAAATGTGGAAAAAGACAACACAATTGTTGTCATGGAATAAGTCCAATTATGCCCTAGTAGTAAATTATAGTTGAGAGATGC
Organism: Picea engelmannii; assembly: GCA_009831015.1. Lineage (NCBI taxonomy): Eukaryota > Viridiplantae > Streptophyta > Pinopsida > Pinales > Pinaceae > Picea > Picea engelmannii. The sequence goes on from ML794779.1 coordinate 369,018, forward strand.
ATCAACCACTTCGGCATCAACCTCCACTATCTTTCCACCTAACTAGACTGGAAAAGAGGGATGAATCTCCTGGGGTCGTAACAAACACCCATAAAAAATGATCAACATAGTCGTATATTGAGAGAGTCGAAAAACTGATGGATTTGGATTTCCAACAGGTTAGGGACATCACACATGTTGCAACACCTTCATCAATTATAGTGCATTTGATGGTAATTTTCATGTACTCCACATGGATTTGAAAGGCCACATGATAAGGTAAGAGAGGCTTAATATCTATGAAATCAAACTTAATAACCTTTGAGTAACCTTCGAGCCACACTTTCCGTAGATTGAGAGAGAGTTGGAGAGACGATGGCTTTGGATTTCCAACAAGTTAGGGACATCATGCATGTTGCAACACCTTCATCAATTATAGTGCATTTGATGGTAATTTTCATGTACTCCACATGGATCTGAAAGGCCACGTGGTAAGGTAAGTGCAGCTTAACATCTGTGACATCAAACTTAATAACCTTTGAGCCACACTTTTCTAGAGATACTAGAGAAGATAACAAGACACTCCTCTATGAAGGACATGTCTTGATCACCTCCAAAGATGATGTCGCACAAGGGGTTTGACCCAGATGTTTGACAATCAAATAATTATGGGTAGCTTTGGCATTAGGATTGTGGGTAGAGAATTTTAGTACTCCTTTCGGAATATGAGACAGAGGTTCCGACTTTTCGATTTGCAAAGGTGTTTTTGGAGGATTAGGATACTCTGGACCTACAACAGTCTGTGAAGAATCGTAATCACAATATTGAGTGGCTACACCAATCTAAGAATTGACCATATTGACACATAGATGGCCACCTTCATGTGTCGAGGGGTTTTGACCCCCACTCGGTTCATTTACGATGTTATATGCCCCCAAGGCCATGTGATGATTATGTGTAAATGGAGTTTTCAGTACAACAGGCGACTATGATTAGAGCCTCAGGGTTTCCTCGATTTTGGGGCATAGGTGGGTAAGGTGATCGTATTTACAAAGTTTACAAGGAAACTTCACCTTTTGTTTTTCTTTCTTTCCCTCACCAACATTATTATTCTATCTATCATTGTTAGTATCATCCTTGGCTTTGTTATTATTTATCCCACCCTTAGGATTATTACCTTGTCCTTTCTTTCTATTCCCTCCTGGTTGTTGGTTACCATTTGGGTTGGTCGATGACTATATATAATGCACATTTGCCAACTAAGTGGGAGTGGAGGACGAATATGGAGCTTTTCCTTCCACAGGTTGGCTTAGAGACAAATCTTTCAACTGATTTGTCACCAAATCTGTAGACTTAGCATTTTCAAAGCCTATGATTCAATCGACATGAGGCCCATCATTTTGTCTAGGTTCATAGTTTGACCATGGTGCATCAAAAATAATTTCATACAACATCCCAGATTGAGCATATATGAGGTCCAATTGTTGGGCTTTGAAGATAACTTCTTCTTCAGATGTTAATCCGGATGTAGAGACATCCTTCAAAATATAAGGCAATAAGAACTTAAGGAACCATTCCAACAAAAACTATGGAGGAATGTAGGCTTTGATCAACCGATTCCGTCTACACCACTCTTGGATATGGTCCAAGATATGCATGGCTTTATCTAGGCAGAGGGCCGACAAAATTTCTATGTCGACATCGTAATGAACCGACAACTGGAAGTGGTTGAGAAATACTAAAACCATATGATTAAAATTTTCATATATTCCCCCTAGTAGATCAATGTACCATTTTGCACCAACCCCGTGAGGGTGCGTTGAAATAGCCTTAAATGAATAGAATTGTCATTCAGGGAATTAGATGAGCACCAAAGATGAAAAGTAGTAACATGATCACCTAGATCCTCACTAGTCTTCCTTCAAATTTTGGAATGTCTGAAGGAAACTTGGTGGGGACAGGGGGCCATGAAGGATCATGATGCACTGATTCATTCATTAATTTTGACAAATCTGGTAGATTAAGAGTGGCCAAAAAAGGGAGCCTAGCTTGCGGTGTCTGAGCCCATGCTCCCGTGAAATATTGGTGTTGAGGAATTGTAGGCCAGCCAAGGTTCTGGTATACACCATGGCCCTATATAGTAGGGTAATATCCTCCTCCAAACTGATGCATAAAAGGTTGCATGGGCACCATACCTACGAAGGTGGAATAATGAGGGTTATAAACATTTCCCCTAGTCGGAGGAGCTTTAGGATGGGGGTTTCCCATAGCGTGAAACTGACTTCCTCTGAGTGGCACTTCGGAGGACAAAGGGGGATTCGTCATAAAAAACGTGTTTTCTAGAATCAACATGGAGGAGGAAGGGGGAAAGGGTGGAACATAGGAAGTGTATTGTCCACCCGGTTGAGTACTCCATCCAGAAGAATTGAGACTAGGATTAGACGCAGAAGAAAAAGGAGGCTAACCTCTAATCGTAGGATTCGTTTGAGGAATATAACCTCCACCAAGCAAGAGAGAAACATGCGGAGGAGCCATGCCCCCAAGTCCAACACTAGGATTTTCATTAGTCACTGGAATAGAGGATGAAATTTACGATGTAATATTGGGAATACCAAAAGAGAAAGGATTAGAGACTGAAGGTATTGACTGAGAATTGTATCCTCACATACAAAAAAGAGACCCGAAAGGGTTCGTTCCTATGGGTCGAGTAGAAACCACAGGTTGGATAGTATTAGGAATGCTAATTTCTGATACTCCGACCATCGTGGCTGAAGGAGTCGAAGGAATCCCACCAATCACAGAAGGTATAGGAGTCGAGGGACTCCTTGTGTCGTTCAGATTTGACTTAGTACTCATAACTAGATAATCAAAGTCTGGGAGGTGGAGATATGTGTACCATGTTTGCTAACTTTATGCCTTTTAGAAGGAAAAGACTCAATATGTGGTGGTAACCTCAACAAACGGTGATACCTACAAGGAAGTTGGTCTTGGTCCACTATGACTCAAGACTCTAGATATAAAACCAAATCCTAGGGTCAACTATCAATCAGAGAGCACACCAAAATAAAGAAAAAAGGCCAATGCACACAAAACATGATATAGTGGCTGAAAAGGGGCCTCCCTCACTAGAGTAGGTATGCCACTCCCAAGAGGGGCTTGCGACTCCCTACAAAATATTGGAGGTATCAAAATCATTTATAAGAGATCTCGCGGGCTCAACAACGCAGTTGGTCAGATCCCCTTGGAGAGGTAATCCTCCATAAATGCTCTGTGTTGTCCAACCCTTATCTAAATCAGGGTACTTGGAGAATAATCCCTGCAAGTAACCTACGTGGCTACCAATTTCAAGAAACTAGATTCACCACAATATAACCAATGTGCATGCGAATAGTCGTAAGTACAGTCCACCATATGGGAAGGGTAAAAAATCTCTAAATATTGAAAGCACCACCTCTCATGGAGGTAAAGGTACTAGAAATACCCCCAAATATGAATAGAATCCCAGAAATATCTCTGACACTAAGTGTTAGCGATTATTTTTGTCATTTTCCGTAGAAGCACTTAGGGATGTAGATTACACACGAAATGCTCAAGCGCAGCACGGGAGAATCCCTGTTTTTCCAAGTAGCAGGTCAAGAGAGTGGGTAAAATGTCGTCGGCAACATCCAAGGTCTATTTTGCGAAGCAGATCGACGGTCGGTGGGTAATCGCAGTCAGCCGAGTCATGCCAAGTATAGTGCAAAAGTTTTCAAAGAGGTGAACAGTCAGAAGTCTTCGTGGAGAACTCGCGAAGTAACGAGGGCCGTTGATCGCGATCAGTTGAGGCGTGGGTCCATTTCTTGAACTCGGGGTTCGTGAGTTCAGAGGGCGGACCATATCCTTTGGTTGCGCGAGATCGCGAATCCCAAGAATTGTGGAAGGGAAAAGAGCCATCACCTCTCGGGATTTCGCGGAGGGAGAGTGCCAAGGTTCGACGCTCCAACTCATGAGGTCGTGAGTAGCGAGAGGGGCTAGCACTTAAGCCTTAGTTGACGGTTACGTGTGGAGGGCACCGACAGTAAAAAGAGATACACGGTATTGCCGAGAAAATCTTATCCGTCCATTTGAAGCAGACACCTGGCGCGCGATTAAGATCCCTGCCTTTTCACCCATCGTGGTTTCAAAGCACAAATAACAGCTCCATCATATCCCGATACGTGAAGTAGCGAGAGCATTCAGGACCTGGGGCCCACAGCAACGTCGGGTGAAGTTAGGACCGTCAGATTTGAAGGACGCGTGGTGCTCAATTGAGCCATCTCAGGGTTTCTCCCATCACAACTTCGAAACACAAGAAGCAGCTCCATCTTTTCCCGTTGCACGAGATGACGAGAGCATTCAGGACCTGGGGCCCACAACATTGTTGGGAGAATTCAGAACCATCAGATCCAAAGGGCACGTGGCGCCAGATTAAAGTCGTCTCAGCGTTTTGCTCATCACGATTTCAAGAAGCAAGGATTAACTCCTTCCATTCGCGAACGTCGAAAGCGCTTTGGGGATAAGCGCGCGGTCACAGCCCATGGTCACTTGTGATTGAAAAAGCTGTTCAGGAAGGGCCGAAGACGCCATGCATGATTCACAGAAGGAATTGCCGTAAACTCCAAGTGCCATTTGATCCGACCTCGGTCTTGGTTTTTTCTTGGAGTAAATGAAGGTGACAAAAGGGTGGTTGAATCCTCTCATCATTCATTAAATGTGAAGAATGTAGGGCCTGGAAAGAGGACTGCTCAAGAGAGTCCTATGTACTCATTTCTTTTTAGAGAAGCCATGTCGTGTTCCCGACCAGCCGGAGGAGGCCTGCACATGCTAGCTCAGCATTTACTGGCCCAGCTACTCTTCCCCTGCAGAGGCCATGCGAAGTTAAGGAGACGTCTGATGAAGGACTTCCAGTTGAAGATTGATTGAAGAGATGCTACACCTTGGAGGGCGAGTGTGCCTCTGTTGGGAAAATATGCCCAAGTATATGTACTCAATTTTGGTATTTTGAAGGTATCGATGGTAGAGCGAAGCTCCCGATTGTAAAGTTTTAACAGACTCTAGTTCTCTGGTTATGCATCTGTATGTGATATTTCTTGTTTTATGACAGACAGTCTCTCTTACTCCATCTAGTTTTCATCTATACCAAGAGAGTTCATGATCGACTGATTCACACGAATTATGGCAATTATGTTGTGATAAAGGATTTATTGTGGCACTATTGTTTTCTTTGGTTTTTTGCGTTTGAGCGTAAGAAGATCTTGCATTTAAATGTCTTCTTCCACAGTCTGTTAGGAACCTGATGTTTATGATAGACCTTTTCATTTCTTTGATACAAGTCTTCCCCCTACTCACCCTTACTACAACTCACTGTCTGAAGTTATCTAAGACCTCACTTGCCCATGCATGACTAGCCTAGTTTTGAAGTTGGAACCATGTCGTTTGAGTTAGCCTCCATTTGATCACCCCATTAAACAAATAGTGACATAAACTGATGGGCGTTGGACTCTTCTCCTGTTGCAATCCAGGGGTGACTTCCGTCGCCAACATCTCTGGCGTCGTTGTCGGGGACGAAGTTGAAGATTTTCCCTGGGCAGAACAACATTGAGCCTCTGATTTTGAAGGTGCATCAGACATCAGAGCCCTTAAAGATTGCTACTATGCACCTGGCGAATCCACTGTGGCGAATCCATTGTTTCCACATCACTGTTTCAGCTATGACTATTGTTAGAACACCTGAAAGCTGACCATAAGGAGCTTTCTCAAGAAGGTTTCAGCAGCTGCTTTCTCAGTCTGAGAAGATTGTTGGGGTAACGACAACGTTAAGATCTAGCCTTTGATGGTGAACAAGGACCAGGCATATTTGAAGCTACACATCTTTCACTTGGAGACTCCGTGATTCAAGGATCGATTGGCGACTCCACTGTTTCGATATGGAGAAAATCCTGGCTCGAAGGTTTGCTCCTTTTAATTTTTCTACTATTCCTGGGTTTCCTAATGATGTCCCTTCTTCATATGAATGGAGTGATTATTTGCCCAGATTTAGAGAGAATGAAGAGGACAACCCTTCTCATCATCTCTGGGAGTTTCATGAACTCATGCATCAGTGGGAGATACAGCATGAGGATGTATTATTGAAAATGTTCATGTTCTCGTTAGCAGGGGATGCTCGTAAATGGTATCATTCTTTACCCCCTGCTAGCATTTCTTCACTCATAGAATTTCATGCAGCTTTCACCGCCCATTGTCAGAAGCTTTATCCCTTTGAGTTAATTTTTTATAACTGTTGTGAGGGATACAACAACTGTATACAAGATAGAGTTGTTGCTTACGTAGGCTGTGAGGATGATCCTGATGACTTGGATCAGAAATCGGTCCTTTCTCATCCCCATTCGTCTGTATCAGAGGAAGGTTATGAGAGTGAGGAAGACCCTGAGGAGGAGGAATATGCTTTGGGTGAAGTTTCGGAATTGATAAAATCTCTCTCTGCCCAACAGGATAGGTGGGAAGCTGAACGATGTGCATAGGATTTTCCAGTCCTTGAGGTAGATGTTCTTGGCGGCTCTTTTGAAGAGGATATTGAAGATTTCATAGCCATTAAGACATTAGTTTATACCCCTGAGGAGCCCGTTGTCTCAGATTTAAAGAAAGAAGCCATTGGGGAAGAGGATTGTTCCCTTTTTCTTCACGAGATTTCCCATGATGTATTTACATTTGGGATCAAAAAGGAGGATCTGGAGATCGTTCCTTTTTTGCAAGATGAAGAAGTTTGGTGCTCACCCAACTTTAACGATTATTTAGTTGAGGAGCAGCAGAGCCCCACATCACAGATTGATGACCTAGATAGCAGCCATCCCGTGTATGACAGCTATGAATCGGGTTCTGAGCTGGACACCCAGAACTTTCAAGAGAAGACTTCAGAGCCTTCTCCTTTGTTCACAAATGAAAGACAATGCGAGGAAATCAGCCCCCCTGAGCAGCAAATTAAAAAGTAGAGCTTTCCCACTAGTCCTATCTATGATGATTATGACTCTGACCCTTGGGAGATCCAAGAAGAGTCACCAGAAGAACCAGAGGAGCAGTCGAAGATGCAGTTTACAAACTGCGCAGAGCCATTCAGTGAGCAGCCACCGCCTGAGATCAATCAGCCTACGTCAGCTGTCCACCCACCTGTGCTTACCATAGATATTCAACCACACATCCATAGTTGTGTAGCAGAGGAAGCTGTCTGTCGCCCATTTTCTAGAGTTTTCCACCGGTCCTATGAGCCTGTGAAGGAATACATGGAGTTGCATTTCCTTCATAAATTGGAGCCGCCCTATTTCATGTCAGCTTCAGCCTGTAAGGAGAAGTTGAAGAGCGTAACCGTTCTGTTGTCATGGTTACACCACCTGTTCGTAATCATCGACAGAAGGAAGGAGCTTCCATTCAGGAAGTTACTTGATTGGCTATGGTGGAAGTTTTCTTTCACCTAGCCTCATGTACAAAGTATATTAGTATTAGGTTGTACATAAATAAGCTCCTTTGAGTGTGTATGTTTGTTTTGTTCGTTTTTACTTATCGGCATGTATTTTCAGCAGGCTGTTTCGAGCTTGACTCCATAGCCCAACAGAAAGGCGACTGGAACTGCAGAAGGAGTTCTTAGAGGATCGCAGGGATGACTCTATCCCCCATGGAGCCTAATGTTAGTGATTATTTTTGTCATTTGGCGCAAAAGCACTCAGGGTTGTAGATTGCACACGAAATGCTCAAGCGCAGCATGGGAGAATCCCTATTTTTTCAAGTAGTAGGTCAAGCGAGCGGGAAAAATGTCAACGACAACATCCAAGGTCTATTTTTTGAAGTAGATCAATGGTCGGTGGGTAATCGCAGTCAGCCAAGTCACGCCAAGTATAGAGCAGAAGTTTTCAAAGAGGTGAACGGTCAGAAGTCTCTGTGGAGAACTCACGAAGTAACGAGGGCCATTGATCGCAATCAGTTGATGCATGGGTCCATTTCTTGAACTCGGGGTTCGTGAGTTCGGAGGGCAGACCATATCCTTTGGTTGCGCGAGATCGCGAATCACGAGAATTGTGGAAAGGAAAAGAGCCATCGCCTCTTGGGATTTCGCAGAGGGAGAGTGCCAAGGTTTGACACTCCAACTCGCGAGGTCGCGAGTAGCGAGAGGCGCTAGCACTTAAGCCTTAGTTGACGGTTATGTGTGGAGGGCACCGACAGTAAAAAGAGCTACACAATATTGCCAAGAAAATATCAGCCATCCATTTGAAGCAGAAACTTGGCGCGTGATTAAGCTCCCCGCCTTTTCGCCCATCGCGGTTTCAAAGCGCAAATAAGAGCTCCATCATATCCCGATACGCGAAGTAGCGAGAGCATTCAGGACCTGGGGCCTACAGCAGCATCGGGTGAAGTTAGGACCGTCATATTTGAAGGATGTGTGGTGCTTAATTGAGCCACCTCGGCATTTCGCCCATCGCAACTTTGAAACGCAAGAAGCATCTCCATCTTTTCCCGATGCACGATATGACGAGAGCGTTCAGGACCTGGGGCCCACAACATTGTCGGGAGAATTCAGAACCATCAGATCCAGAGGGTGCGTGGTGCCAGATTAAAGCCGTCTCAGCATTTCGCTCATCGCGATTTCAAGAAGCAAGGATTAACTCCTTCCATTCGCGAACGCTGAAAGCACTTTGGGGATAAGTGCATGGTCAAAGCCCATGGTCACTTGTGAAGGAAAAAGTTGTTTAGGAAGGGCCGAAGACGCCATGCATGATTCACAAAAGGAATTACCGCGACCTCAAAGTGCCATTTGATCCAACCTCGGTCCTGGTTTTTGCTTGGAGTAAATGAAGGCAAGAAAGGGTGGTTGAAGCCTCTCATCATTCATTAAATGCGAAGAATGTATGGCCTAGCAAGAGGACTGCTCGAGAGAGTCCTGTGTACTCATTTCTTTTCAGAGAAGCCATGCCGAGTTCCCGACCAGCCGGAGGAGGCCTGCACACTCTAGCTTAGCATTTACTGGCCCAGCTACTCTTCCCCTGGAGAGGCCATGTGAAGTTAAGGAGATGTCTGACGAAGGAATTCCACCCGAAGATTGATTGAAGAGAATCTACACCTTGGAGGGAGAGCACGCCTCTGTTGGGCAATTCCGCCCAAATATATGTACTCAGTTTTGGTATTTTGAAGGTATCGATGGTAGAGCGAAGCTCTCGATTGTAAAGTTTTAACAGAATCTATTTCTCTGGTTATGCATCTGTATGTGAGATTTCTTGTTTTATGACAGACAGTCTCTCTTACTCCATCTAGTTTTCATCTATACCAAGAGAATTCGTGATCGACTGATTCGCATGAATTAGGGCAATTATGTTGAGATAAAGGATTTATTGTGGCACTATTGTTTTCTCTGGTTTTCTGCGTTTGAGCGTAAGAATATCTTGCGTTTAAATGTCTTCTTCCACAGTCTGTTAGGAGCCTGATGTTTATGACAGACCTTTGCATTTCTCTGATACAAGTCTTCCCCCTACTCACCCTTACTACAACTCACTGTCTGAATTTATCTAAGACCTCACTTGCCCATGCATGCCTAGCCTAGTTTTGGATTTGGAACCACGTCGTTTGAGTTAGCCTCCATTTGATCACCCCATTAAACAAATCGTGACATAAAATGATGGGCGTCAGGCTCTGCTCCTGTTGCAATCCAGGGGTGACTTCCGACGCTAACACTAAGAAGGTATTAGAGGGCTATCTCTGCAACCAACTTTGCACGACCTTATTCTTAACTCTGGTGTGAGTGGAGCCTCCTGATGTCACTAATTACACAATGGATTTCACCACTCCCTGGTCAGACACATATGCTTAGTTTAATAGCATTGGATAATTTTACTCACAAAAATCCTATTCCAAGGCCCTATGTCCTATACTTTCTTGTGTACTCTAAAAAAAAAATCGTTTCTAATCAATTTTAGTTAATCAACGTTACTTTTAATGTCTTTTGCTTACTCAAGAGGTGTGGTCGTGAAACTGATGGTATTATGACCCAACATATACAAAAAGTGAATATTAAACACTACTAAGTACTAAAGAGATGGTATGATTCTAAATGCAACTTTCAATGCAATCTCTACAATTTCAATGAAATGCAATCTCTACAATTTCAATGAAATGCAATCTCTCCACATGTGTCAAAATCAATGAAAAGTAGTCAAAAGAGAAAATTCCATAATGAAAAATAAGAAAATTTGTATTTTGAATTTTCGATATAAAGAAAATAAAATTCAAGGACTGAATAACAACTTGATATACATACCCTACTACAAGAAAAAAGAGACAAGCCAAGAGGATACCAAGAAGCAAACACTCAGACCAAGATGAAAGTACAACCAATGAAAAATATGATAATAAAGAATACTACCCTAAAATTCAACAATAAGAAGGTTTCCTATCACTCTTTAAGCACTTAACAGTTAGGAAAGAGACCTAATAAGAATCAGTAACCAACCAAACTCACCCAACATACACCAAACTCATCCAGCAAGACTAAAGAGTTTATGTATGTGTCTGTTTGAGAAACATTCACGTATGTACACACCCTAATGAAAGAAAACTCACGTATGTCAAGAGAAAAACCATGTATATATAGTAAAACACTGATGGGGTAAGGGTTAAGCCAATAAAATCATATTCAAATTAAAAATAGGTTGTCAAGCAATCAGGTGACAAGGAAACATAGGTTAACAGAGAAAAAATATAGGAGAACACTCTTTGAACCTCAAAAAAGAAGATCACTCCCCAATATGGTCACCAATTTTGTTATGAGGAAAATCTCTCTATGGTATGGGTTAAACCAAAACAGACGTAATGACACACATAAATAAACTCCAATCCTAAGTATGTTATATAAATGAAATTCTAACAAGACAAGGCCAAGAGCCTACCTTGTCCGGACATTTGATGAAGACCACCGTTGAGCACACAACTCAAAGATTTATACCTCCAACTTGTCCTCAACAACCAAGATACACAAGCATATGGTGATATATAGTGTTAGCATATAAATTAGTATAATCTATTAACATTCATGAAAAATATTCCCATGGAATAATAATTGAAATATTTGCAAGATATCAATTGGACGAGAAAATAGTATTTCTATTAGAATAATCAACAGAAGTATACATGTGACAAAATTTTGTACCGACACATAGAGGAATCGAGAAACTAAGTCCCTCTAGTTGGGCCTCCACCACTTCAATCCTCCACTAAAGACAAGCTCATATAAAGGAGACAATGAGATTCTCCATCAAAGAAGGAAGAGCTTGGGGGTTGAACAATGAGTTCATACTTTCAAGGATAAAGGGATGCAGACTCAATACGAAGTGAAATTTCTTGAGAGTGTCTTTTCTCTCAAAGTTGAATTATTCTCCTTTTTCCAAGGCTTGAATATAGCTCAATTTATGGCTTTCAAATGGAACTGAAGGGTCGAGTTAGAGAATTTCCAGTATCTGGAAGGTTAAGGATCATGGATCTCGTGACATGGCATGGAAACTCAACATAATTTTTAATTTTGATCACCAAATCAGTTGTACGCGGGGTGTAGTGGAGAAACTTATGTATACGATTGTTTCCTAACTATTAGGGCATGTATATGTGGAAAAATATGCTTTTTGGCTTTGGAAGGTACAAAAAGGGACTTCAAGTCTGCATAGGGAAATGGAAAGGCCATCCAAGAAAGTTGCATGGGGTGAGGTAAAATTTGTTGTAACAACCTCTATGATATTCTATTTAATGATCAGGTGGTCTTCTCCATCAATTTGGTGTGCCGATGGGTGAAATCATCATGTTTGTAAGTATAGATTAGCTTGCCATGCAAGCTTCCTATTTTCTTCACTGATGCATCTCATCTCCATTTCACTCTGCCATCCCATCAGTCCTCTACCTCATCAATTTCCTTTGGTCTATCATGGATAGTACTTATCAAGGTTGTACCCTCTCATTCAACAAATTGGTGTTTATATTAAATAAAAACACAATTACATGCCTCATATTTTTAACATATGAAGTTTGTAGTCTTGGGAGAAAACAAGGTGTTACAGAATTCCAGTCCCTTAAGGGAATCATATTATTTTCTTTAGTATTGTGGATTAGAATTTGTCTCTAGAACTTCTTAGGATCAAAATTAGATAGTTGTGAAAGTTGCTCTTTCCTTTTATTGATATAGTAACTCTTTTTCCTTTTAATTAGGGATTTGTAAGTATTGATCTTATCTAGTTTTAAGGACTCATTAGAAGCATCCCTAATGGATTTTGTAGAAATCTTACATTCTTTATCATACCAAGGGTTGGTTTTTCTATTATTCGTTTCACAAGACACCTCGAAAGATAACTTTTTAATAGAAGTGGAAAGGGTAGTTGTAAAATTATGATAGAGGTCTTCAATGTTTCCCTTATAAGTTAGGAGATTTAATTCACTATTTAAATCCTTTAAGAAAATGTCAACCTTAATTTTTTCAAAGAGTAGTTGTCTTCGATTATTAGAATTCTCTTCAATGACACTCCTATGCAAGACAAAGTTTAGAGTTAGGGTTAAAGGTCTATGATCAAAGTCGAGTTCATGGTCATTTAAAAGGTCAAAAGATATTATTTGGTTGGAAATGGGGATATCGGATATCACATAATCTACGACACTATTACCTAGCCCATGAATACAAGTCATCTGATTGGAGTTTGTCCACTTCAATACCGCATTGCAAATTATTAGGTCTTGAGAGATGTAGATCTTGACTAGCTAAGTACCAAATAAATTATTAGTTGGGTCTTTAGAGCTTCTTTTGTAGCTATTAGATAAAACAAGGTCCTCATCTAGCCATAAAATATTATGGTTGGAATCATTGCTTAAAAGAGTAGCTTAGTTAGTTGTAGTAGTAGCATTAAAGTTACCTAGCATGAGGATATTACCTTCATTTTTCAAACTATAAATATCTTGTTCTAAATTATTATAGGGACAATTTCTATCTAGATTGTTTTCCTTATAAAAAATAGAATTAATAGGGGGAAAATAGCAAATTGCTATATACATATTCTTACCATTGATGTCTGAAATTTCTATCCAAATATACTGATTAAGAAAGTGGATCTTTTAAAACACTTGAAAATTGGTTTAAATATTAAATACAAAATACTTGAAAATTAATAAAAATAAATTAGTTTAAATATCAAAGACGAAATACTTGAAAATTATAAGAAATGGTTTGTAAGTACAAATTATTTTTTATTGGGCCTCGAGTACTTTTATGCCTCCAGTACCTCTATGTAGATTTTTATAGATGCTTAAAATTATGAAATATTTTTCATAAATGTTCTCCATTGTATTTAAGTTTTGAAAAATATTTCAATATCTTTGACATTTTTAATGATACTTCAGTTGTTATTAAAAGATTAGTTATAAAATTAAAATAATAAAATAAAATAGAGTGCACATTAATAAAATTAAAATTGTATAGATGTAAAATAAAAATAATTATTATATTTTAAAGATAAAATGTTATTATAATGTTTTTTTTTGTTTGTTAACGTGTCTGTGATTTGTTGGACTAGTTTCTGGTTGAGAGGGCATCTAAGCCATCAAAGTCATTTAAGGATTACACGCCACACCAACCCTTATCATAGTTAGATTTTTTTGTGTCTCCTCCTGATAATAGGAATTTTGAACTGCTATGTAGAAAGAGACCCTCAAAACTGATTGCTCTATGAAGATTTGAAAATATTATTATAATTTTATTAAATATAAAAATGATTAAAATATTATAAAAGGTTTTTCATAAATGTACTGTATTGTATTTAAAAAATTCAATATTTATGATATTTTTAATGATACTTCACTTGTTATTAAAAGATTAGTTATAAAATTAAAATAATAAAATAAAATATAGTTGATGTTAAATACATATAATCATTATATTTGAAAGATAAAATGTTATTATATATATATATATATATGATTACTTCAATTTCTTTAAAATTGTATTTCTATGATAAAAAAGTATTGAGAGAAGTGTTCCAAGATCCTTATAGTTTTGATGACTTAGGAGGTTAGGAAGGTTCGTAATGTGGAAAATATTTTTAAATTGGGATATGGGTATAGGGAGGGCAATCCAAGACGAAGTGTTTTTCGTCTTCTACCCACTTAGTGTCACAATGATGACAGATTCTCTCATGCCATCATGTTTTTGGAGTTGTACAATGCCCACTTTCACTATGTATCTCGTGAGAGTTTGTTTTGTTTTAGCCATGTTGATTTTATTCTTTGTACTTTTGAAAACTGAGAGGTAATTTTGATTTTCTAAATTAGGGCTAACCACCTCCTTATATTATCTTAATTTCCTTTTATCCACTAATTCTTTATCACACCACATATTCTCCTTAAATTTAAAAGTGATAATATTTGTAATGTTATCGATATTTTGCATGATGGTTTTTTCTTGTATTGTCCAATGACTTAACCAAGATTTAGCATCTTTATGCCATCCCTAATTGTCCATTTTCAACCTATTTTTAAATATTCATTGATATAAATACTTAAAAAAACATAAATGCACACTTGTGTAAATACAAATCAGTTTTTATTAGGCATATGAATATCATAATTGTTTACCATTATGAAATATTTTCTATAAATATATTGCAGTGCATTTAAGTTTGGAAAAAAATTCAATATCTTTGATAAATACTCTACTCATTATTAAAATATTAGTTACAAAATTAAAATATTAAAATAAAGTAATTATCAATAAAATTATATAACATTATATTGATACTAAATACAAATAATAATTATATCCAAAAGATAAAATGTCATTATAATAAAAAAAAAATTAGGCTATATTTTGATATTACCTGTTAGTGGAAAACATTACAACGAGAGGGACCTGATACAGAGGCTTCCAACAGAGGAAACCAACCTATTCACCAGGCCTCAAAAGTTTGAGAAACATTGTCAAAAATACCAATACAAAGTTTCCCAGAGAACTAAATACTGAACTCAAATGTCTAAAGCAAAGGCTAACCAAAATAAGAACATAGTAGCAAAAAAACTAGACCACCATGTGCAAAAAAATACCTAACTGTAGACAACTGTGCAATTATAATCCAGGAGTACCTCCCGACGCACCACCTTCTTCAGGTATCATAACTTCTTGAAGAAGGCTTTCACGATCCAATCCCTGATCTGGCGGAGCTGCATAGGAGGCCATAAGCCAATCCATTTGTTTCTCCATAATCTCTTGTATGAATTTCATTTCAGTATTCTCTCTCCGAAGCTCGATGATGAGTTGGGGACATTCATCCACGAAATTGTCGGTGGGGACCGAATTTTCCTTTGGGTGCAAACTAGTTCCTTCCCTGGAACTACGAGGAGAAGGTATAGAGGTCAACGAAGGGAGAGAAGGCCCCAACTAGCCTACCTCAGAAGCCGAAACAACAATGTTATGATGCGGTGGAACCCCTACAGGTTGCGAATCCTCCACTCAAACATAGACACCATTATAATTAACTAAAGAACGAAGGTCTTCTTGATCTAAAACACCGTTTTACAGTCAAAGATCAACCTCACGAGGATATGAATCCCCTTGCCTGTTTAGATAGGCGCTATGGATAAAATATTGAAATATTCTTTGTATGGTTTTGCAATGAATGTAAAGGGTAAATGGTAAATACCAAACCCTGAGAGATATTCCAAGAAATATAATATATACCAATGTAAAACCCTCATATACATTTATACAAATATACATCAAATCATTTAAAGAGGAGATAATATAAAGTGTGTCAACAAAGATTTTTTTCTACAAGGTTTTGGAGTCTCCATTCAACTAACATTATTTCTTTCTTGTAAGATAAATTGAACTCGAATTCTACTATTACTTTGCAAGAAGATTGGAAAAACAAAGATGGAAATGTCAAGAGAACTTTATAAGAGTGCAGCATTAAAACTCAATAAAGACTATGATAAGAATACTTTAAACATCTCACGCTAAAAAATGTGAAGTCTTGAGAGGTCATTATAGATATGCCCAAAAATAACTCTCTGTAGAGGAATCAATAATAATATCCCACATGTGATAAATTTAACATTGTTTGAAAAAGAAAGTTGTCTCAGCAGCCTAAACAATCTCAATGAAAAATTGATAAACTGTAATCGAATTGCAATTGGATTTTTACAAGGAGGGATCTTGTTCCTCTCGACATAAAATTACAATATCACTGATTTTTTTTTAGAAAGAACCGATGAGACCTAAATCTTCTTGTTCTCATTACATTCATGGAAGATTTGATGGAAAGAAACAAAAAAGAAGAAGGATGTAGAGAGGCAAGCTTTAGCAGGCGAGTCCAATGAATCTTGAAGAGATATAACTTTTATTCTTGAAGAATTTTCACCACTGTAAAAACTTTTGACTTCCAACATCTTGATAATGATGTCTCTTGTCCTTTTAAAATATGTTTTCAATGTTCTTGAAGTAGTTAGGGTTTGTATTTTTTTTTTTTTTAATAGTAACTGGGAAAATTATATATTAAAACTCTATGAAAAACACAGGCATCGTGTACATTTTGGTTTACAAAATTTGTTGCTAATAAGGTGCTCCCACCTGTGTTCTCCAACCTATATATGGAGAATAGAGGTGGTGCTATTTATTCTACTAAATCCTGAAAGTGCAGAGTTGGTGAACACCTTACAAAAAATACCTAGATATAGCTCAAAAATGCATTTCATATAATTACTTTCTAGTCTGGCCTTGTGCGTGTTGTTTTGCCTCTACTGGAGGTCGGAGGTTGAGGTCCATATATGGGCACCGTCCTGGGGAGGAGGCCTCGTCTGAGAGAGTCGTGGCAGGAGAAACCGGCCCAGATATGAATTTCAACTGCTCAAGTTGTTGCCTAAGAGCTTTGCATTCATCTTTAGTCCTTTGTTGCTCAGTCCTATGTTGTATAGTAATTTTCATAATGGAGAGTACCTGAGTGGAAAGGGCCCAGAGATGAACTTGAAGTGTTTGGACTGTGTTTACAACCTCTTCATGGTCCTCGACTATGACCATTTTTGGATTTTGCCTATTCATATTTGTTGTGCTTCTTGCGTTCCACCAGCTGTGTCATCCACCAGCGCGATCCCCAGGTGTTTCCTCAATGATGATCCTGCTGATACGTCGACCTGTGCACTCTCCGAGAATTCTTTCTGTGTTGTTCCTCTCTATTGTGCATTTTCCAAGTCTATGCACCAATTCAACTGCAACATAATCTCTCTTGTTCAAATGATTCGTGGGATTTAACCAATTCCCCACTGTTTGCCATACTTTCGAGCTATGATTGCCTCTGATGCCATTATCCTCCGCCTCGCTTGAAATTAAAGCCCTGGACTAGTTGAACATCATCATACGCCTTAATTTCTAACTGCAAAGATCCTTCCCATGCTCAGGAGTTGTCGTGGGTACAATGATGAGACTTCAAACACGAACTGAGGAGAGGAAGGGAGGTCGATGATCGTGAACTAAGTAGGGGCAGGTGATATAAGGTAGTGCTAGCATGAAGAGGGGACGTAAAAAAGGATAGTGAGAGTGAGTAAGGAGGACAGAAGGTGAGAGGGGGTGTGTGAAGGGG
>ML794779.1:389752-415689 GCA_009831015.1 Picea engelmannii
AAAAGTCATGTGGGCCCCGTTTGGGTAAGTTGGTGCATCAACTTCCCGGGGTCGTAACTTTTGCATACGATCTCCGTTTTAGGCGTGTGATAGCTCGTTGGAAAGGTATCGTAGAAGAGATTCATTTTGGGGCCTCAATCCTTCCTTTGGCTACCATTGAGAACCTCGATCTCGAAAAAACTTCATTTAGGCCCTCAAAATGGCCCCGGAAGTGAAAACCTGCTAAAAATAGTAAATTGCCAAAATGGCCAGAAAACTGTTTTGATCCATTTGGAAAAGGTGGGTGGCCCCTGATATNGCTATCGAAGTTGCGTCTACCACTGTGTTCCAAATTTTGAGCTATCGGCCCTGTGTATTGTCTTAATGGTTACTTGATTTCATGGAATTGATGAGCTGCGAGAAATTCCATTTACCACTAGAGTGCCTTTCTCTAGACCAATTGCTTGATTTGCTTGTGCATCTGTCAATTGGTTGTTACTTCTGAGTACATGAAATAACTGTATATTATGAAATCTTTTGGTCACTATCGCAATTCTTTGTAGGATAACTCTTAGAAATAAATTTGAGTATTGGGATCCTTTGCGAGCATTCCTTACGATTATCTTGGAATCCCCAATCAATGAAATGGAATGTATACCTTTGTTTTTGGCGAGGAGGAGCCCTTGATACAAAGCATAGGCTTCAGCTTGATTGTTTGTTGCTAAGCCCAGGTTCCAGTGATAACATAAAACTAGGTTTCCTCATGGGCAGATGATTACCCCTCCCGCTCTTGCCACCCCGGGGTTGCCTTTTGAGGCTCCGTAAAAAAAGAGAATATGCCTCTGGTGATTGTTGCGCCATCTGAGATAATTAGTCTGATTGTGAAGCTGCCAGTTGGGTTTGGTTGGGGTAGAGGGAGGAGAAGAAGAAGAGGGGGGAAGGTGGAGGGAGCTGATTCAATCAAAGTTAGGGTTTGTATTTCTAGATGAAATATTCATCTTCTAATATTTCCAACGAGTCCCCCTGAGTGCAATTGGGAGTTCTGGATCTCAAGATATGAGCTTGGGAATTTTAGGTGCCAAGTAGATCTATCAGCAAGGAATAAAAATGTTTCGAACCGTTCTTTAAATTTATGAGAAAAATATGGAAAATTATAGCACTTTAAACCTATTCCAACATCGTCCTCATCAAAATACCTTTCCAACAAGGTATATTTTTCATGATCCCAACTCTTGGATCTCCAGTTATGGATTCCAAAAATTCACCACTCAAGAGTCGTTGATTGATCTTCACCGAGCAATCTGGGCCCTTGGTTAAATTTCGTTTTTCCCTTTGAAAATTTTTACTTGTCTTAAAATAGTTATCCCACATTCATGATATTTTATGAATTTTTAGTGTATATAATCATAATTGTATTACACACTTAGCAAGAACAAGAGGAGACAAGACTATGGAGATTCGACCTTCCCTTAGGAAATTGATTAATTAATTAATATTTTAATGCCCAATCATCATTCTACCATACCCAATCATCACGAGTCAATAGTTCACATGTCTCCACATGTTATCATGTAATAGGTCAATAATCTACCACATGTAACCAATAAGAATATGCCATGTGTTCTCCAATAATAATATGTCATGTGTCTCCAATAACAGGCTACCATGTGTTGCCATTAGTTAGGTGCCATGGATATGCCATGTGTTCTCCAATAATAATATGCCACATGTCTCCAATGGCAGGATGCCATGTGTTTCCATTAGTTAGGTGCCATGTGTAGTGTTTTCATTGGATTCCATGTAGTGTTCTCATTGGATGTCATGTGTCATTATATAAGTGGTTACCACATAGATTAATTATATTGGTTAATGGATAATGGAGGAAAATTAAGGTAAAGTGGTTAAGTGGGTAAGGAAGTGAACAAGAGAGTGGAAGGAGGGAGGGAGGTGAGGAAGTAAATAAGGGAGGGAATGTGGATGCGAAATGAGGGATGAGGAGTGAGGGAGAGTGTAGTGAGAGAGGAGGGACTACCACATTTTTCCATTAGTTATGTTCCATGTGTAGTGTTCTCATTGGATTCCATGTGTCATTATATAAGTGGTTTATACATGGATTAATTCGATTGGTTAATGAATAATGGATTAAAATTAAGGTAAATTGGTTACATGGGTAAGGAAGTGAATGAGAGAATGGAAGGAGGGAGGGAGGTGAGGAAGTAAACAAGGGAGGGAATGCAGATGCAAAGTGAGGGATGGGGAGTGAGGGAGGAGTTTCACATGAGGGAGGAGGTCTGCATGAGGGAGTGAGGAAGGTTGTGAGGGATGAGTGGAGAGGATAAGTGATGCAGATCAGGGAGGAGGTATGCAAGAGGGAGTGAGAAAGTTCATGAGGAATGAGTGGAGAGCACAAGTGATGCATATCAGGGTTAGAGTATAAGGGATAAGGGGGAATGTCGGGGTAGCTCCACATGAGTGTAGGTATGAAAGAGAGGAGTGAGGGGAAATTTTTTAAGTGTGGGTCAGTTGGGACAGGGAGTGAGGGAGTGTGGTACATGGTAAGAGCATGCATAGGTAAGGTTGGGAAGAAAGGATTGTAGGTCCACACACCTTTAAAAATGGTTAAGTATGGGGAAAGGAGGAAAGCAGAGAGGGGAGGGAGGGAGCGAGGGAGGGAGGTAGATCCAGAGAGTGATATTAGATAAGTAAGGGGATGTAAGAGGAAAATGATATGAAACATGATATGGAAAGAAGTATGGAGACAAGATATGAAATATGGAAAGGAGACATTTGGAGTGGAAACAATAAATACATAACCAAGAAATGAGTATAAGTTGCTGAAATATTGTAACTGAAAAGAGTATTCTTATTATTATTGATATATTATTCATAGGATCAATCCCCATTGTGGATTGATCATGTCAGTTATTGTAATAGGACCAAATCCCCTTTTGCGGATTGATCAAAAGACAATTATAATAGGCAGAATAAGAAGTCGGCCCCAACAATTAATAAGAAGACCCTGAAATATAATAAAGGTGGGTTTACCCACTCAGTTGAAGAAGTCATCCCTTCCAGTAAAGAGACACTTCACACGTGTTAGACTTGTATAAATAAAGGAGGCTAGCACCTCATTTGGAGATAACTCACTTCCTCAGTTTGAAAGACAAGTTTTTATTTGTTACCGGCAGAGGAGAGAGAGAGTGGCGCATATCTTGGAGAGGAATTTATGTTCTAGCATAGAGATCTCTTGGCATTGTATTGGCTATCTATATTAAGGAAGTTTCATTGGGTTTTCTTCCCCTAGAGGGTTTCCCAGGATAAATGTTGTATCTCTTGTGATTGTGTATTTCTCAGTGATCTTGGATTATGCTATTGTTATCTAATGAAATGCAAACATCTATAATAGTGGCTTAAACATTAACATGGTATCAGAGCCAACCTAAAGGACGCAAATTTCGCAAGAGAAAAATGTCACTGTTGTCGTACCTACAAATTAGGGTTTTTCAAAAGTGAAGCTTTTCATCCCTAAAACTATCTAGAAAGTTATGCCCTCCACTAAGGATCAATTTGGCATCATCAGTGCACCTTTTCAGTGGCTGGATCTCCCAAAAAGTGAAACCCTATTTTCACAAAGTACCAGAAGTACCAGAAAACCAGTACCAGAAGTACCAAAAGTACCAGAGGTACCAGAAGCACTAATCCAGAAATCCACAGATCAAATTTGAAGGAGTAAAAGTTGGATTTTCATAAATCTCACTGCACCAGCTAACTTGCCTCAGCTTAGCGCATCTATCCCCTATATCAGAATTTCAAAATTCGAAGTTTGGAAAATTAGGGTTTTCTCATAAAACCCTAAAGTTGTAGTTGCAGTTGTAGTCTCAGAACCAGTTGCATTTGCAGTACTAGTTGCAGTAGCAGTCGTACTACCAGTGGAATTCACCCTTGAAGTTTTCTTAAGAGTTGGCAAAGATTACCACTGCTACCAGCTGGAGCCACCACCTGCAAATGTTATCAGAGGTATGTACTCACATATGTTTAAATGGTTAAACTTTAAAGAGTATTTGCAGGAGAAGGGATCTCTTGCCATAGATCCAGAAGGATCTCAAGATCCAATGCATTTAGAGAAATGATACAACACAGGTGTGATTATTTTGATATGCATCTATTTGTCATTATCAGTGTTGCATGTTGAAGCTATGATCAAATTATTAGAAGGATTAAAAGTTGATCATAGAGCTTATCCTCTAACCTAACCTTCTGTCAAGATAGCGTATTGTCCCAGTACAACAGACAAGTTGAAGAAAGTACTTGTCACTTGAGTGAAGGAGACCTAGAAGAAAAACAAGCACTCATTCTTGAGGACAAGGCTCCAGGTTTGATTAATCAAGATTAATAAGATTCAAAGGTACACATGACAAGTTGATGACTATAGTTGAGATAGCAGTCTTTGTAAATTATTATACCTGATTGCATGTAAGCATATAGAGGTATATGCTTTTCCTGATACAACTAACATCTCCTCTAGGAGAAACCTTGTGTGTTAGTTTCAGGTTTCCATGGAAGAATGCTTGGTCACGACACTATGAGAGTGTTGACCTCATTTTGTATTGTATTCCTTACCTTCAATCTTTGCTTTAGATAAATTATAAGTGATAGCTCTAAAGGAGCTATTGGGATGATTGTTCATGCTATTGCTTTATATTATCAGAGGGATATTACTCTTGCTTGTTACTTTGTTGACCTTGCTGCAAGTCACATGTAATAACCCTAAGAAATCTATGGTGAAGGTTGCAGAAAGCAACGTGATAAAGAAGAGACCATAGATGAAGCAATCATCATTGGAAGAGAAGAAGGTAGCTTGCATAAGCTAAAGGGTTACTCAGAAGCTACCATGATCCATGCCATTGAAGAATCTTGGCATATAAGATTAGCTCACATCAACTACAAGGAACTACCATACATATGCAAAGCGGTCACAGGTTTACCAGAACTTAAAGGTGATCATGAAGGCGTATGCAATGGATGTGCATAAGGGAAGAACATCAAGAATCCATTTCCGAAGAGGGATAGCAAGATAGAAGGAGTCCTAGAACTCATCCATTCAGATGTGTGTGGACCAACGCCATCATCCTCCATTAGTGGGTATGTATAATATGTATCATTCATTGATGATTATTATCGTAAAGACCTGGATATATTTGAAGTGTTCAGCAAGTTCAAGGAATTCAAAGCCTTGATAGAGAACCTTTCTGTAAGGAAGATTAAGATACTCAGGTCAGATAATGGAGGAGAATATACCTCAAAAGAGTTTGTGAACTTCTGTAAAGATGTTGGGATCAAGAGGATCCCCAAAAAAATGGTGTAGCTAAACGGAAGAACAAAACCATACTGGAAGCTGTGAAGACTATGATCCATGATCAAGATCTTCCTATGTGCTTATGGGTAGAAGCAACAATGGCAGTTGTTTATGTGCAGAACCAATTATCCCATAGTGCACTTGGGTTCAAGAACCCGGAAGAGATGTTCATCATAAAGAAGCCAGAGGTAAGCCATCTCAAAATATTTGGCTGCCCAGTCTTCATACACATTCCGAAAGAGAAGAGAAACAAGATGGAACCCTCCAGAAAGAAGGGAATATTTGTGGGATACTGTGAGGTCTCCAAGGCCTTTAGAATCTACATACTAGGTCACCGCCACATTGAGATCAGCAGGGACATGACCTTTGATGAAGAAGTAGCACTTAAGAAATCAAGAATATGCCAGCTTGAAGAAGTATAGGAAGAGGAACTCGTAATTCCCAAGATTGCAGAATCCGTGAGGGAAGTTCCCAAAGTTGCAGAACCAGTGAGGGAAGTCATAAATTCCCCTGATGAGGAAACTTCTGAAGACCATGATGTAAAAAGAGTTCATGTACCTCCTCAAATGACCTTCTCCCATAAAATAAAGCCTACTTGGGCAAGAGAGTTTATTCAAGATGGAGAGAAGTATGGTGTTCCAGAAGGAACCTCGAGACAGGTGAAAAGACCAAATCCATTCTCCAGTTACACGGCTTTGATGTGTGATCTCCTAGATAAGGAGCCCACTTGCTTTGAAGAAGCAATTCAAAATAAGGAATGGGCAAATGTCATGACAGAGGAATACCAATCCATAATAAAGAATGATGTATGATAAATAGTTCCCAGACCAAAAAGTAAGGATGTGGTATCATCAAAATGGCTCTTCAAAATAAAACATGTTGTTGATGGAAGTATTGAGAAATATAAACCAAGATTTGTCGCTCGTGGATTTTCCCAGAAAGAAGGCATTGACTATGAAGAGACATTCGCTCCTATAGCCAAATACATTTCGATTAGAACCATCATAGCTCTTGCAGCTAAAACGAAATGGAATTTGCACCATATGGACGTGAAGACAGCTTTCCTGAATGGTGTTATCGAAGAGGAAGTGTATATAGAGCAACCCCAAGGATTTGAGGTTGAAGACATGAAGTCTCATGTCTGTAGATTGAAGAAATCTCCTAGAGCTTGGTATGGCCATATATATAGTTTCTTGATGAGCTTAGGCTTTACCAAGAGTAAAGCAGACTCAAATATCTACTTCAAAATTATGGATAATGAGCCAGTAATATTACTGCTATATGTGGATGACTTATTCTTAACTAGAGAATAAAAGCTCATCACTGAATGTAAAAAGAGACTTGACTTGGAATTTGAAATGAAAGACCTTGGCCTAATGCATTATTTCTTAGGTCTTGAGGTATGGCAGAGTCCTGAGAGGATCTTCCTTAACCAAGGGAAGTACACGGTTGAAATCTTAAAGAGATTCAACATGCTGGAATGCAAGTCCATGAATACACCCATGGAAGCAAAGCTGAAGCTGTTGGTTGATACATCGTCAGAATTGATTGATGCCACATTGTATAGACAGATTATTGGATTGTTGATGTATCTGAAGAACACTAGACCAGACATTTGTTTTTCTTTGAACACCTTTAGTCATTTTCTGGTAGAACCCAGATGTGTTCTCTTAGTGGATGCAAAACATGTGATGAAGTACCTTAAAGGTACAATAGATTATGGTTTTAGCTATGATGGAGATCATGATTTCACATTGAGTGGATACACTGATTCAGATTGGGCAGGAAGCGTTGTTGATAGAAAAAGCACTTCCAAATGTTGTTTCAGTTTGGGATCAACCATGATCTCGTGGCAGAGTAGGAAGCAATCTAGTATTGCTCTCAGCACAATGGAAGCAGAGTACATTGCCACATGTTCTGCTAGCTGCGAAGCTATATGGATTTGAAAGTTGTTGACCAGTCTATTTGACCTAGAGATGGAAGCAACCACGATCCTATGTGACAACCAGATCTACATAAAGATGAAAGAGAATCCTATATTCCATGACAGGTCGAAGCACATAGAGATTCGCTATCATTACATCTGTGACATGGTGTAGAGAGGAGCCTTGAAACTCCTATATGTTAGCATGGATGAACAGGTTGTTGATGTGTTGACCAAACCTCTATCTCTTGTAAAGTTTGAACACTTTCGAGATAAGCTTGGTATAGTCCGAAAGGACCCTCCCTGAAAGGGGGAGTATATATGATTCCTTGCTTCTGACCTCGCTGTTAGACATAAAGCAAGATGATCCCTTGCTTTTGACCTCACTGTTAGACGTAAAGCAAGATGATGTGTGTGTTCCTTACTTCTGACCTCACTGTTAGACGTAAAGAAAGATGATTCCTTGCTTCTGACCTTGTTGTTAGACGTAAAGAAATATGATGTGTGTGTTCGTTTCTTCTGACCTCGCTATTAGACGTAAAGCAAGATTATGTGTGTGTTCCTTGCTTCTGACCTCATTGTTAGATGTAAAACAAGATGATGATGTGTTCCTTGCTTCTGACCTAGTTGTTAGATGTAAAGCAAGATGTTGTGTTCCTTGCTTCTTGTTAGAACCCTATATAATAGGGGAATCGATATTTTGACTATATCTATCTATTTCAGGCATTACGCTTTTGCTCATGACGCATAGTGAAGGCAGCAGAAAGTGCTCGATTCTGACCAAGCATAAGCCAAGAAAACTTTGAACATTCATCTGTGCCTGCGACAGTAAAGAAAGTTTTCAATCTTAAAGCATAATTTTTAAACAGATGCAATGCCATCGGAGCATATGGTACCAATAGGACAACTTGTTTTTACAGTTGGTATTGGGACTCTGCTATTTGTTCCTGTCTTTAAGGTAGTAACCGGATTGCCTCCATATTTGGGTATGATCATTGTACATGGGAGATGGAAGATTCAGACATTATTTCTTTTGCTTCATCCAATGAGCTCATGAAATCATATAAACAGAGATCTAGAAAGGCCCAACAACAAGCTTTTCTTGGAAGGCTAGAAAAGGCATGGGGAAAAGCAAGTCAAAGAGGGAGCAAGTGATGTCAGCCTTCAAATTTTCTCAGAAGACCATGAAGTAGAGGGTAAAATGGGACATAAGAGTAATAATGGGGAGATAGAAATTGACAATGGGGAGAATGTTAACACTGGTGCACCATCATCTTCTCAGACGAGCAGTTTTCAAAGAAGGATTCCAATGGATGATTATAATAGCATTTGTGAAATATGCCAAGTTGGGGGTGAACTGTTTTGTTGCGATGGAGTAGGTTGCTTGCTTACTTATCATTAGTTTTGCCTTGATCCTCCTATGGATCAAGTTCCTCCTGGGGATTGGCTCTGTCCAACTTGTTCGTACAAGAAAACTGCATGTGATTTATTGTCGGTGCCCCTTGCAGTTGAATCCATATGGGATTTGAAGGAATATGACATCACTGATGATGCACTAAGTGAGTGTGTAATTATGGCTAATGCTTCAGTAAAAGATAGAGAACAATGGATAAAAGTTTTGGAAGAGAGCATATTGCTCAAGATAAACTTGATTGTTTTGTGCCAACTGTAAGAAAGAATATTGGATCAAATGCAATTCAGGGACCAGATAAGGGTCGAAATGACAAATCATCACCTAATCTGATAGATGTGGAATCTGATGCATACAAAGTGAACTCAAAGAGAAAATTTAAAGAGAAACACATGGAGTTGAAGATAAAAGTTGTGTTTGTGGATTAATCTTGTAACAAGTGGCACTTTTCCATCGTGGCATTCGGATTACAGTTGAGCGTTTACAGGAGCAAGCCAACAAGCAAATCAATCTTCCAGGATTCGAGGCAGCAATTTGAGGAAGATCATGGAGAAGGTGGCAGCTCAACCAAGGGAAATTTAACTTCACTCATGACAAATGGCAGAGATTTCCTATTTTTCAGGCAGCGGTTAGAGCACTGATCCTCCAACTGACAACAAATCTCCAACAACCTCAAAACATTCAACGATTTCTGCATTCATTTGTTTTGATGCTGTTAGAGTGGATTCGCCAGCAAAACTTAACAAACCTCCAGTGTTCCAAATGTCAGGCAACAATTACCAAATTGAACTTTCCTTTAATTTACTGTTTGGTTTGTTTTATAGACAACCGACAGATGTCGAGATTTGGGTAACTGTTTTTCTATTTTCAGAAAGTAGAGATAGAGCTCGAGTGAGGAGAAGGATGAGGGAATTTTTGTTTATATGCAGATGTAAAAAACAAATAGGGGGTTGGACCCGTGAGGGTGTAATTTTCTTTGCTGGAGCATGGGCTGTGTTTGGCCAGAGAACTTTTTCTATAATCATTTGATTGATCAGTAATGGACATGCTATTTACAAGATTCCTGTGTGGATATGTTGGTGGCGTTTCTTTTCTTTGCTAAGTATTTTCCTGTTATCTTTTCACTTGTTTTCAATTCTTATTGTTAGAAGATAATAATAGAGAAGAAGTTATTGTAAAGTAATATGCATCTGATCTTGTGATAATCTTTATGTTTCTCCTCTAAAAGGCTCAGTTTATGAATTCTTAACTACTCATTTGCTTGGCTTTTTCCTCCCCTAGTT
Organism: Picea engelmannii; assembly: GCA_009831015.1. Taxonomy (NCBI): domain Eukaryota; kingdom Viridiplantae; phylum Streptophyta; class Pinopsida; order Pinales; family Pinaceae; genus Picea; species Picea engelmannii. The sequence continues at coordinate 399,706 of ML794779.1, forward strand.
CTCCCTCAAATCGACACCATTCAAACTTAATTCGATCCAACATTTACACTACCTTTCCCTATGTAAGAGCTTCGTCTAGATCTGAGAATGAATCACATATTTAAGAGCAGACCCCATTTGCCCAATGGCCCTCCTTGCTGTCCCAAAACAACTATTTAAAAACCAAAACCCCAACCCCATACTTTCATAGCTAGTCTAAAATCCATCCCATACAAACCAAGTTAAATCGAAAAGAGAGAGCCCTCTTTGAGTCTTGGAGGGATATATCCAAGACTCCAAGTGGTTCGAGGTTGCCTCTGTGACTACCTCCATAGCCTTGGGAAAATTACAGAGTGCTAACATGGTGCATGGTTGATGCTCTTGCTTATGGTATAGATTGATATCTGTTGAGGATTGTTGCCTCATATCAATTGGTGCTGAGAATGCAAGTTGAGTCTTGCATATGGAGCTGGTGCTCTTGTAGAGTTGTACTCTATTCAGTTGTTGCTGATAAACCCCAAGGATTGTAGTCCGTAATAAAAAGAAAATTGTACGCACATCTTGTGTTCTTTGTTTTCATTGTGGTGATGACTTGTTGATGATATATTGCTGATATATGTTGATGATATGTACTCACATCTAACTGGTTATAAATGAAAACAATGGGTAATGAATAAATGTTGAATGCTAATTGATGATTTTTTGTGCAAGAGGGAAGTTTTGGGAAAAAGAGCCCCACACTCATTCACCCCCCCTCTAAGTGTGGTAGGTGTGTCCAACAGTTTCCTCTTCCTGGGGAGTTAAACTGTGCAATATTTCCTTCTTGTTGTACTTCGACTTGAATTCTATAGGTGTCTCTTGATCGTTCATTTAAGAGGTCATAAGCCCTACAATATTTCTCATCATGCCCCACAGATTTACAGAATGTGCAGTAAAGGTTGGTAGGTGTCTGAACATATTTTTTCATGTAATAGCATTCTCCAGGGCGATGTATATTTCTACATACTTCACACCAAGGTATAGTAACCTACTTCAAAGGGCTCGGGGCTCCTGAAGCCAAGTACTCATGGAATAGAGGACATTTCTCCTTATCATGACCTTCTTATTTGTATCTGATACACCAAATATCTTCTCTTTTATCTTTTCCCTTATCCTTTTTCATATCTTCGACCTGCAATGATAAGCTAGTTAGCTGACTCAAGATTTGACTCATACATGAACTGGACTCTCCCATAGGGGTTGATTCTAGTTTCATGGTGATCTCTAGTGCCTTAGCTTGCAAAGCAATCTTCTGTTGCATCAGAGGGGACTCTGATGTGTGGTAAGAGGGAATCAATGAACCATTCTTTATTTTGTTCGTCTAGAATCTGAAAACTCAAATGACCCGTCAAGGTCTTAAATCTCTAATCAAACTCCCAAACAGGTTTTGCTACTTTCTTCTTGATTTATTTCAACTCTTTGATGCACTGTGACTCCGACTTGGGTTTCTTGAATTCTGCAATCAACAAAGTATTGATCTCGTTTAGTGGTTTCAGCTGGACAACTCCTTGGACGAACTTCATGTACCAACTCAGTGCGCGGTCTCTTAGGGTAGTACTAAATTGAGCTCTCTTAATAGTTTCGTCGTTTACATTCTTAATACTCCATACAGCTTCACATAAGAACCAATGATGATCAGGATATTCAGATCCATCTCCCCTAAAGGTGGGTAACCTCATCTCATCTACCATAGATCTACCTAGGATTCTTGACTGAGTATGCACTGAACCGCTTGTACCAGTTCTCTGAGTGTTCTGATAACTTAGGTTACACTGGTTACTTAATGTTGTTAAAACAATAAGAGGTGTAACAGTACTTAATTCAACAGTATGCGCAGTTCCTGAAGTTTCTGACTCTTATCAGTGAGGTTCTTCAGCCTTCCCTTCTTCTGCCCCAACGAACTCTGAATATTCCTCATTCAGTAACTCTTCTTCTTCTCCACTGTAGAGCCCTTCCTATTATGCTGGTGGTTCGTTATTCTGATCAAACAAGTTCACTAGAGGAACTTCTCTGAAAGTTATCCCACTATGTGTGTGTTCGACCTCTGTATTGTTTTCACTGTCTGAATTCTTGAACATTAGATTTTTCAATCTAACCCACTACTGTATCTTCAGGATGTTCTTCTCATGCAATAGCATTTTGATCTTCAACTTCAAGAAGTGTAAAAATTTTCCTCTCGATCCCTTAAAGAAATATCTCTTTGCTTGGCTATATGATTCTACTATATTAATAGCAAACTCAATGATATACCCTCCACTGGTACTATCAAACCAGTGATCTACTGCTCTTGACATGGAGTTATCAACTCTCTTGACCTTCTTGATCAACGTCGACATCCAAACCATAGGTGGTCTAAGTCTAATCACAAACTGGGTATCTTCTAATATGGGTAGCCACTCATATATCTCCTTATGAATTCCCCCAAAGAAAATATCGTGTATATCATTAAAGATATACCTTCCCAACCAATCCTCTGTACTAAGATTAGGGTTCTTATTCTGAGCTTCAACAAATTCCTTCTCTTGTTCTTCTATCCACTTATGAATCTCTGTCTTCGATGGAAACCACCTTGATATTACCTCAAGAAGATCTCTGTCTTGACAACAAAACCATTTGTTGGCACAATGAAAGACCTAGGGTTCAGTTCTTACAATGCACCAACAAGCCCTAACTACTGGCTCTTTCGGAAACACCTGCAAAGAAGATGCGGTCTCACCCAAAGTAGCTAAAGGGGGGTTGCAGGACACAGGTGTCTACAACAAGAGGAAATGAAAAGAGGATTCAGGGCAACATGTTCACACAGATCTAGTTATTTTGTATCTTTCTTAAGCCTACTGTGCGATCTATATCTCGGATCTAACACAATATTGCATTAACAGTATATCAAAGATCAGAAGATTACAGCATGAATCACACATAACAACAGGATATACGTGGTTCACCCTCTCCCTAGGGCTACATCTACAGAATTGTGCTTTATAATATATTAAGTGAAAGCATACATTTCTATCTGCACTCTTAGCTTGCATATCTTTCTCTCCTTCTCTCTTTTATTCTCTCTATCTTCCCTCCCTGTGCACCCAGATGCAAAGTTGATCTTTGCACCTAGTTGAAGATCATACAATATGAGAATGCTCTCTCTCTCATAGCAGGAATAATCACTCATAACATGCACAAATGACGAATCAACAACAACCCAATCCCAAGTCCTCTAGACCTTTATTTATACATTACAATAACTCGCGGACATCCTTAGGCTAAAACCTAGGTGTCAAAACCCTAAATACCAAAACCCTAGGTGTCTAAAACACTAGGTCAACTTGATCTGCGTTTTCAGGGCTTTGCCAACCTATCTTTCCTTCTTTCTTGCGAGGTCCTCCAAAGCATCTATTGGTGGATTTTTCTGCTTGATGAGTCGTCCACGATCCATATTCCTTGTTGATCTGTCTTCCTCACTCTCCCCGTTCAACGACTTTCTTTCTCTTACTTCGCTCTGTCTTTTATGCTCTTTTGGTCACTTCGACCCAATCTCAGTCAACTTGTCTTCTACGCAGTTCACACTTTGCGCTTCTTTCCTTAATCTTCGCAACCTTCCATAACCAAGGGACAACACTCACAACCTTTTTAATGATACAAACACAATACAAAATGAGTATGTGGATAAAATATTGTACTAGAAAATGATGATTTGGAAACAATGGGGTTTGTTTGAGACCAATTCCGGCTTCCAAAATTTCCCTCCCCTTTTTTATTTTCCCACTCTCTTTTATCCCCTTCTTTTCCCTCTTCTATATTTAACTAAATTCCCCTTTACTTTCTCTTTCTAGTTACTTAGTCATTTTTCCGAAAATGTCTAAATGCACAGGTTGACAGACTCACTGGTTCACATTTCCACTCATGCTTTTATATCACGACTTCGACTGACCGCTTCCCCATTCCATACTTAGCCACTTTTTTTATCGCGGGTTCCCAAGAAGGCGGGCTCTAGATTGCACTTCCATTGTTCCATGACCTACAAACAATACCCAGAGTTCCATGATATGCAATTGACCATTGGACTCCCCCATCATGCCCTCTTCCATGTTACACATTTTGCACTCAAAAGTTTCGAGACATACAATTTGACCATTGGGCCCTCACATCTCCTGAGGATCTCTTGTCACCCTATTTTGAAGCCTAACTGGCCTCTTTCCATACTTGGAAATTTCTTGGAATCTCTTTCACGGATTGTCAGGTTGGTGGGTTCATGAAATCTCCAATTCTTAATCGTTGTTCCAAGTGCCCGCCACCTTCGCACTACTTTCCAAGTATGCAATTAATAAGATTTAATGATAAAAACTCATCATGCAACAACTGTAAAGATTTTCATTAATGAGTGAAAGGCTCGAGGAGACAGTCACAGTGACTATACCTACACAACTTGTACAGAAACATGCAGAAAATATATTGCCAGGTAATGGGATATCCATTACAAATTTCAATATATTACCAAAAACGAGTCCGACCGACCACTTCCCCATTCCATACTTAACCACTTTTTTGATTGCAAATTCCTGAACAAGAGGGCTCAAGATTGCACTTCCATTGTTCTGTGACCTACAAACAACACCCAAAGTTCCGCAATATACAAATTGATCGTTGGACTACCCCATCATGGCCTCTTCCATGTTACACATTTTTCACTCAAAAGTTCTGAGACATACAATTTTACCATCGTGTCCTCACCTCTCCTAAGTATCCCTTGTGACCCTATTTTGAAGCCCGACCGAACTCTTTCCATATTTATCCATTCCTTAATCGCTCTTCCCCATCCCTGCCACCTTCACACTTCTTTCTAAATATGAAATTAGTAAGCTTTAATGCTAACAACTCATCATGCAGGAACCATAAATATTGTCATTAATGAGCGAAAGTATCGAGGAGATCTCCCATAAATACACATTAAACCAATATTTGCTGAGGGTTATATTATCTCTTCCAAGCATTCATTTCAAACATCATGGAATGTCTTTCGTGGGTCGTCGGGTTGGCGGGTTCACGAAATCTCCAATCCTTAATCACTCGTTGTCATCCTCACCACCTTCGTACTTCTTCTTAAGTATGAAATTAGTAAGATTTAATGCTAACAACTCATCATGCAGGAACCGTAGAGATTGTCATTAATGAGCAAAAGGATTGAGGAGATCTCCCATTCATACACATTAAATCAAGATTTGCGAAGGGTTATATTATCCCTTCCAAGTGTTCATTTCAAACATCGTCTGGAGAAAACAAAGGTTCTCTTCAACTTATCGTATAAGCTCGACAATAGTTATGAGGATATACAGTGAACATATTCGGGCATGAGGACCAGAACTTCTAGTGGTCTAGGTGTTATAACACTAATTTGCACCAGACATGCTTACCTAGCATCAAGCCATCTCAGATTCCTTCTTTTCCAAAACACTGTTGAACAACTCTTCTTAAAAACCCCTTTTATAAAAACCCACGCACCCTGCTCCATTACTGCACGCGTGTACACGCTAACTGACCCAAGACATCCCATGTGTACCTACAAAAGCACGAAAAAAGAAAAGTTGCTAACGGAACACACAGCTTTGGGTAAGTTAACTAAACCTTTCGACCATGCATGGCCGGTCACTCGACCAAATACTTAGCTTCTTCTAACCTATAAAAGAAGTGTTAGGCGTCCCATTTGAAAGGAGAAAAATCATAGTAAAGAAACTATACCAAATTGAGCATTCCCTTTGTCCCAACCTTTAGCCATCCTTATGCAAAGAGAAATATAGAGAAAAGAAGTTGGAGGATAGTGGAAGAAGATCCCAGGACTAGGATCAAGGAGCAGTAGACGACTTTATCATTGTAAGGTATCATTGTGAATTTAATAAAAGAATTGCTTTTCCCATCCCTCCATATGAGATTGTCATTATTTGAATATTGATTGTACTACTGATTAAATCTCTAACCCATTAGTTCATAGATCAAATGCATGTGGAGTTCTTTGTTTGTCTTTAGTGAATGCAGGCCAGCATTGGGAGGAGAGTTGCAGTCAAAGAACGACCAAGCACGAAAAGGGATCGACATCAAACATGAAAAGTAAGGTACGTCAAATTAATCTCTTGAGCCTTGTATTTACATATGAGTAATGGGGGTTTAGGCATGGGATGATCGTAAAAAGTAAGAATCTTTAGGTCATTTCTGCATGCATGATAAAACCCTTAGTGCTAGTCTATAGGAGGGATTTCCCACCCACAACAGAATTGGCGACCATACTAGGGATCTCTAGGGTTTCTGGGAATCTTTTTTCTTGGGTATTTTTAAGAACTGGTTTCATTCCTTGTTTTTAAAGTTTCTACAAAAGTTTGAGCTAACAGAGTGTTTGGTCTTCCATACCAGTTATCTCTGTTTCTTTGCTTGAATTCATTTTTTTTTTTTTTTCGAGACCCACAGAGGTACACGCGGTTTGTATAAGGTCTGCATGCGTGTACCTATGCCCTACCTTCCCACAGCCTGCATGTACACACTAGTTGAGGAAGTGTCAGTCGTGTGTATGATTCCGGAAAATTTCTTCTAGAGAGATAGTCATCCTCTCCGCTGTCAGAAATAATCCTTCTCAGGAGTTTTTCGGAATTCTTTCTAGTCTTTGTTGTTTACAGTCTAGAGCTTAGGTTTCACCTCATATTGGTTTGTTCTATGAATTTTTACTTGAATTATTTTCTTTTTTCTATCAAAGTAAGTGTCTAAGTCTTCAAGAGATCCTGGTTCTCAGTACCAACAGTCTCTGCCTGGGCTTGATTGCTTGTCCTTTAATTTTTTTTAGAGTTTCAGAAGTACACGCGGCCTGTATAAGGTCTACACACGTGTACACATGCTCTGACTTTACACAACTCGAGTACACATGCTTGTTGTTGAACTGTCAGTAGCGTGCCTATGGAGAATTTTTTTTTTTAAGGTAAGGTGGTCATCCTTTCCTTTGTCAAAAGTTATACCTCTCAGGTTTTTGGGTCTTTGTCATCGCGGTTAGTAACTTAGGTTTGATCACAACAATAGCTTTCTTTTTCATTAAGAAGTTTTTCCTCAAAATTTTCTTTTTATAGGGTTTTTAGACAAGTGTGAGAATCTAGTTTTAATTTGTTTGTGTGTTATTTTTACAGTGACTCTTTGCGATCTGCACTTAGGCCAAAGTTTTTCTTGATTTTTACTTGTTGGTATTTTTCCTTTTTGCTTTGTGAGCATTCAAATAAATAAATAAAATTGATTTCTTTGTTTGGTTAAATAGTGTTGGTTTACATTAGTAACCAGGAAAAGTCTTTGCTTTCATAAGTTCTTGACGGTTTACTTATATCATAAGTAGCTCGTAGTTGAGTGAAATCCTTCTTTGAGTTTGTTGCTCAAAGATCTTAGAAAATTTTTAGTTTGAAAAGTTGTTTAAGGTTTGAGTCAAGATGAAGCTATTTTGTTTCTAGATTTATGTTTATTTTTCTTTCGTCTTTCAAACATCACTAGTTTCACTTTCATAACCTTTCACTTAAGACAAGCCATAAAAATTAATGCTAAATCTAAAATTCATTAGACTTTTTTATGTTTGTAGGGTCAACCAACTAGTTTAGGGTTAGGGCCTTGAATTAGGTTTGAGAGGAAACTCTTCAAGGCCATTAAATCAAACATTGGAGTCTGAGTTAGGGAGTGTCAAATTTTAGTATTGTGAAAGTTATTCGGGACCCCCTCTAACACAAGGGATAAACACAAGTTCGTGTGCGGAAAGGTAGTGGAGATAACCCCTCCAAAGTTGGACCAATCGTAGTGGAGAACACATATAGAGGGCTTGTCTTGCGATTCCGTAGATTGCATTTTCCACAGATCTTCGTGGGTCTCAAATCCGTTCGAGGTCCTCAGTTGTATTTTGGACCACTTATCTTCGATACCCTTGATAGGTTTCAGGCTCGATATCCTACTAATTGTGGTCTACCCGACTGTCGACTATACCCGCCTGATGACTGTTCACGTGCTGGAAACCTAGCTTCCTATCTTTTTTAGAGACATACACAGGTGACTGCGGGGGTATACCACGGTGTCTAGGACAGACATCGGGCCATGCTTTGCAAAGTATACCCGGAGGGTTCTTCCATGTTTGAGTTACACTTGCATCGATAAGTTGCTCTAGTGTTGGTTTTTGTAACTGTTCTTCCAACTAGTTTAGTGTTTGCTTGTTTTATCTTAGAGGGACCTTTTTAGTGTCTGTTGTTTTTTGAATGAATAGAAAGCCCTAGTGTGTCTTTGATATTATCAGACAGTGGAGTATCACGAGTTCCTTCAGTCATAAAGGCTTCTAGGCCTATCACCGGTTACACTGGAGCCACCTCCACCACCACTGAGGAAAAAGATAGACCAACAAGGGTCTTTTGAGGCGAACGGGTCACAGGAAACTGCACCTGACCAACATCCGGAGGAATCGACCATTTTAGACCTTGGAGTGAAATCTCTTGGTCCATCTGAAACTCTAACCACTAATCTTTCGACACCCATCATCGTACAGATTCACCCTTACGAGTGACAGACAGTGTTGCAAGCAGCAATGGAAACAAATGCTGCCACTTCTTCTAGGAATTCTTCAATTCCCACTACGGTTGTCACCACAAGGGGTATTCCACCTCCTAACCCACCATCATCAGTCTTAGCCAGCATGGTCTCGACCGCCTCTACCTCGAGCAGTGTTCTAATCCCATATATGGCGGCGGCCACTGCCCCTTTCACACAGAGTACGACAGGCCCTCCGTTCTCATATGGGATACCTAGCTTAGGTACAAGTCCTGTACTTTCCTACTCCACTTTACAAACTTTAGGTCTGGGGGCAGGGAGCTCTAATGATCCTCTGCAAGGACACATGGGGGGCACTTTAGCTCCTTTTAACGCTTTCCCTTACGGGGGAGGTCATATACCTCCTTCATCCCCTTCGCTCGGGGGCACCCACCAGCAATCAGCCAGGCCACCCACACATCATATTTTATTTGGAGCAAGGAGTCAAGGACCACCTTCTCATAATATGTTAGTAGGTTTGACACCATTTTCTTTGTTCGGTGCATTTGTTAACAATGCTTTCTCATTAGTCACTTTCCCAACTGGGGGCAACCCCGGTTACGAAAAACCTATTCCTATGCAGGGTATTATTCCTGCACAAGGGGAAAGCCTAGGAACTTCTTCCACATCAAGACCTTGGAATTATTGGCAAGGATCAGTTCCCTCATCAGGAATGTTGATCTGGGACAATTATTTTCACAACCAATGGAACCCTGGACAAGGTGCTATTCCTATGCCCATGGGATCGGCATGGGGAAATCCTTCCTAAAGTCCTTCGAATGTAATGCATGCCCAACCATCTACGTCCTATTTTGGGAATCAGCCGATGATGTATCCTCACACACAGAGTTCATACGCTGGTCATGGCCATGGTTTTTACCAGAACCCTAGCCAACAACCCAAATTTCCTGGAAACCTGGTGCCAGTCAAACTCCAGGCCCCTTTTTCCATGGTTATCATCAACAACAACCAAAGCTACCTTTTTTGGCAACTTTACATTTGCCAGACTTGACAAGATTGTTCAATGACCCCATCTGTCATGATCCACATTGGCCTCCTATGACGAAAAAATTTCTTTCGGACATACCAAAGTTCGAGGCTAAGCTTAACAAAGATCCAGGGGATCATGTGACCACCTTCCATCTTTGGTGCTCATCTAATTTGTTGAAAGACAACTTCGTACAATTGCGATTGTTTCAACACACTCTCATTGGGAGTGCCACAAAATGGTACATTGAGCTCAATGGCTCGAGATATTCTTCCTTCGGCGAATTGGAAATGGCATTCCTAAGCCATTTCCAATTACCTGTGAGATACGATGCCAGCACAGAATTGTTGTCCAATTTTGAACAGACAAAAGCGGACCATATCTCTGACCACATCCAAGAGTGGAGACACCGAAAGAGTTTAATTAAGGTACCTATCCCACCAGTATTCCTGCTTGAGTGGTTCCTTAAGCCTTTGGTCCCACAACTCTCCAAAGACGTCGCAACGTAGGGAGTGTTTTCCAAAGAATATGCCATCATGAGAGCTCAACAACTTGAGCTAATTTATTCTCGGTCTGTTTTATTGTATGAGGTTTTTCCCGATGCACCACGATCCATACTTGATAAAACCAGACAGAGAGCTGGACTACATGTCGATGGTATTGTAAGTTCAGCAAAAACCAAGCTTGCTGAACAACTGACAAAACAAATGCATCAATTGTCTATACAACACACAACGACCAGCTACACTACTGTTTCAGTTGCTCCCCCTACCCAAACATCCGATGTACACATAGTGAAATCGAGAAATCCAAAGGCCACCCAATAGCCTGATGGAAAGAAAAAACAATGAAAGAAGGGTAAGGGGGATAAGAAACTCACTAATAATGTTGGCAGGGGAAACACTGAGAAATGGAAGGTGAGGTATCCATGCAACCTGTGCGCAGAAGACCACCCAAACCACCAATGTCCTCGGCTTGCAGAGGCCCAAAAGTTTGTGACACACCAACAACTTGTCGTGTTAACCAATCCATTTCAACATGGGAAAAACCTAACCCAATCCTATACAAGCGTGGAAGCGGGCATTCAAGGACCCTCTCCATCTTCAAATAATCCTGCATTCGCGAATGTGTATATGATGAAAGGTGATGCTTTTATATCGACTAGAGCACATGACTACAGTAAACCAAGCACTTCTGAGAAGGGAAAAGAAGATGAAATCCCATCTCTTCCTCTCCATATCGAGAAGACTTTGGGTGAAACAATGACATGCATCCCAAAAGGTGCGTTCAAGAAAGATTCTCACAACCCAAACACAAGGGCCGCCCAGAACTATTCTGTGGTGGAGGATTTGTCTCAAACCCCTTGTGCGATGTCCACTTTGGAGCTCCTCCAAAGATGCCATTCCCAGAGGAAAGATTTGTTAGCCGCTTTAGGATCTACCGAGACTTGTAATCTAGGTACAATCATGCTGGATACAAACGACTTAAAACCTCATTTGCCTTACCACATAGTGTTTCAGATAGTAGTGGCTTACCCCACGAAGACTTTTTCTTGGAAAATTTTCCTCACGATGGTTGATGAGGGCACCTCGACATGCATCATGTCGTTGGCATGTTGGAAGTCCATTGGCCAGCCCGTTTTTTCGTCGTCACCTACTCTTATCACTGATTTCGACAGTCATTCATTCCAACCACATGGCATCATTCCCTCTTTCCCCGTGCAGTTAGGAGGGAAGACCATGTGCGTCAAGGTAGAAGTAGTCAACGCATCCCTTGACTACAATCTCTTGTTAGGAAGGATTTTGACTTATGCCATGCAAGCAGTGGTTGCTATAGTTTTTCAGGTCTTGTTGTTTCCACACAAGGACCAAATTGTGACCATTGATCAATTGTCTTTCTCTAGACCTGACCCTTCACTGGGGGCATCTGCAGTCCCAATGATTGATAATCCCCAACCGATCATATTCAACGTAGGGGTTGGTTTGTGCCCATCTTTTATGGGTACCTTCGATTACTCACCCCCTCAAGGCGATGTCAAGTTCATATCAGACCACCATAAGGTTGATATTTTCCAAGTTTCGTCATTTCACATGAGTTACTTCAACGATCCGTAGATACTTCCTTCCCCATCGGCCACTATGGAAGGGATAGTGCACCCTGGCATGTTCATGCCCTTGTCTATAACCAAAGTAGCATACTCTTTAGTCCAGCAAGCTTCAGCGGACACAGATCCAACTCCTCCACAAGAGTTAGATCCAATTCCAAAGCCTATTTGGGCTCAAGGTTCTCTCGTTGATACCGATTCGTTAGACTTAGTCTTGCCCTTTGACGAAGCAATAATTGAAGCAATGACTAGTCTGGAAAAACCCTGGGATGATCTCCATCATAGATCATACTTCCTCCCAGAGTTAAGTAAAATTGAAGCAGGAGAATTCACCTTGACTATGACTGGAGATAGGTCTTGTCCTATTAATCCCTTAGCTACACATGAGGTTTATGCCGAGGGTAATATGGAAACTATCATTGAAACTATGCCGATTAATATCTCCAGAACCCATGGCGTCATGGAGAATTTTTTCGTTGGAGCTGACTGCTCCCCCGAAGAGATTCAAATATACACAGATCTTTTTTAAAGAATTATGCGACATTTTTGCCTGGTCTTATGAGGAAATGCCAAGCATTGATCCAAAAATAGTTGAACATGAAGTCACAACTCATCATGATTCCAAGCTAGTTCGGTAAAATCTTCATCCGGTTAATCCCAGGAAAGTAGTAGCCATTAAGGTTGAAGTCAAGAAAATTCTCAAAACCAGTTTTATCTATCCTATCCATTTGACCCAATGGGTGTCAAATCTTGTGTCGATCAACAAGAAACAGGGCACAATTCGCGTATGTATGGATTTCCATGATTTAAACAAGGCCTGTCCAAAAGATAATTTTTCCACACCATTAATTGACCAGATAATCGATGAATGTGCAGGTTGCGTGGCCTTTTCCTTCATGAATGGTTTTTTGGGATATAATAAGATACAAATCAAACCTGAAGACTAGCACAAAACGACATTCATTTGTCCATGGGGTACATTCATGTATCGTAAGATGTCTTTTGGTCTCAAAAATGTTGGAGCGACCTTTCAGTGGGCCATGTCTTTTTCTTTCCATGATCTCAAGAATATAGTTGATGCCTATTTATATGATTTAGCATCTCGATCTCACAAGAGAATGAATCATCCCACACACCTCCGACTTATCTTTGAGCGATGTCGCTACTTACGGATTCGCTTGAATCCAAACAAATGCATCTTTTGCATAACATCAGGACGTTTGTTAGGTTTCATAGTGTCAACAACAGGGATCATGGTCAATCCTCTGAAGGTTGAGGCAATAGTTCAGTTGCCTTCCCCATGCACACTCCTTCAACTTTAGAGTCTACAAGGAAAGGCGAACTTTTTGAGGTGTTTCATCGCCAACTACGCCGAGATCAAGAAGGGATTTATGTGCTTATTGAAGAAAGACATTCCTTTTCATTGGGAGGATGTCGCTTAATGCTCCTTCGAAGCATTGAAACATGCCCTCACAACTGCCCCTCTGCTTTGGCCACCAACTATAATAAATATTTCCTATTATACTTGGCTGCAACAGAATCAACCATCGGCATGGTCTTAGTTCAGGAAGATGATTTTCTCTCAGAATATGTGATCTATTACCTGAGACGAGGCCTCGTCAGACCGAAACTCAATTATTCTCATATCGAAAAACTTACATTGGTAGCAGCCCATGTTGTTCAACAGTTCCGTCAGTATGTTTTGTTTCGCAAGACCACCGTCATTGCCATTGTGAATCCGTTTCAATACGTGTTGACATGACAGGTAATAGGCAGAAATATCAGTAGATGGATAGTCATCCTCCTAAAATTCAATTTAGATTTCATTTCAGTGAAATCCAAAAAGTCACTGGTCTTCGCAAAACTTATTTCGTAACTTTCGGCTGAGTCAGGTGATGATATGCCCGAAGAATCGCCTATCATAGGAGATATGTTTTTTATCACGTCTTCAGATCCCTGGTATGGAGATATAATTTTCTATCTCCAGACTTTGAAGTACCCCACCTCTACTTCTTGTGATGAGCGTCACCGTATACACCATCAGGCTAAGAATTATCTCATACTCGACGATGCGTTGTATCGAAGAGGTGTAGACTGCATCCTGTGTCGATGTCTCACTCATGAAGAAGCTATTATCGTGCTTAACGATTGCCATACTAGAGTATGTGGCAGTAATTTTTCTGGGTTGGAAACAACCCAAAATATTATACGAGCAGGTTACTTTTGGCCGACACTAATCAAATATTGTATCGAATCGGTCAAGAAGTGCCACCCGTGTCAGATCTTCTCTCAGAAGATGAGGTCACATCCCACTCCCATGTTTCCTGTCATCACAGTTGGTCCCTTTACCAAGTGGGGGATTGATTACACTACATGCAACCCTCCTTCATCAAGGTGGCACCGTTATATCATTGTAGTCGTAGACTACTTCACGAAGTAGGTCAAAACTATGCCAATGTTTAAAAATGATGGGGAGACCGTAGCTCTCTTTTTATTTAACTAGATAATAGAAAGGTTCGACATCTCGAGCGATATTTTCACTGACCATGGCAGTCACTTTTAGAACCAAATGATGACCGAATTAACATCAAATCTTGGGTTGCCGAAAGAACATTCGTCACCCTACTATCCCCAAGAAAATGGTCAGGTGGAAGCTGTAAATAAATATCTTAAGACCATCCTATAGTGAATGATCAACTCGGCCAAGTCAAATTTCCATTTGATGTTATACTTGACATTATGGGCTTACCAAATGTCTGTTAAGACTACAACCAGTTTCTCACCTTTTCAACTCATTTACGGGCTAGAAGCAGTCTTGCCTATAGAATGTCAGATCCCGTCCCTAAAATTGGAAGTACAGTTATTGCTAGACACTTCTCCACTTGAAGAAAGGTTATTATACCTTGAGAAACTCAATGAGAAGCATTGTGATGCAGCCCTAGCCAATGAGGTTCACAAACAAAAATTCAAGTGTCAGTATGATCGGTTCGTTTGTCCTCAGATTTTCTCTGAAGGTGACCTTGTCCTGGTCTATGACCAAGATAAGGACCCCTTGGGGGCGCAAATTCAAACCCATGTGGTTCAGACCTTTCATCATAAAAGAGGTTCTAAAAAAGGGTGCTTATCATCTAGTTGAATTTGAGGGAAATGCTTTGGTGGAGCCTAGAAATGGGCTCTACCTCAAGAAGTATTACTCATAGGTAGGTCACCTTGGGTAAATTTTTGTAACATATGTATAGTCTTTGTACTATTACTTTATGGTTTCTTTTAATATTATGGACGTGCCATTTTTTATGTTATCTTTTGTCACTGTGGCATATGTCAAGTGAGTCAGAGGTGTTCATTGGGCACGTAGACGGTGCTAGCTGGCACACTCGGAGGCTTTCCTCCACATCTTGGGTAATTTTTACACCTCAAGGCCAGTTATTATCTTCCGGAGGTGTATGCTTAGGAGACACTACAAACAATGTCGCCGAGTATAGTGCAGTTATTGAGTTGCTTCGTGATGCCCTGTCATTTGGTATCTCTCATCTCCGGGTCTATTTAGACACTCAACTGGTTGTGTCTCAGTTAAATAGAGACTACCATGTTCATGATCCGACTATACACCGACGATTCCTTAGGGTATGTCTCTTAGAATGAATCTTTGAGTATATTACATATTTTCATGTTCCTATGAGATTAAACCAAGTTACAGATACTCTAGCTAATTAAATTTTAGACTGGCATCTCGCACACATATAAAAAGACATACACATAAATATTTAAATACATTTTTAAAGGCAAATATGATCCATAAGACACAAAAAGACATAAAAATCCATATCATAATCATCATAGTACATAGGTGGATGCAAGGGCCTCAAAAAATATGACCAATAACGAGTCATGGGGCTTATGCCCTCAAAAAATATATACAAGTGGAGCTATCAAAGTTTAGACTAACTAAGGTCAAGGCCTGTGGGCCCTGTTGTAATAATCAACAGTGTTTTCCAAATGCTGAAACAATCAGACCCATGTCTATGGTGCCCCCACTACATGAGGTTGCATGGATGGTGGAAGATCCTCAATCTCTGCCATGGGGATGGTGCGAGTGAGCAAGGTAAAATTTCTCTCAGCTCGTCTCAAAACCCTCTCAGTCTCACTGGCTGGAAGCTCTCCTACTGCTGTTGTTGGTCCCCTTGCGGTGACAGGTATGAACCCTACCCGAGGACGATGCCTATTCCTCGCATAATCCATAGGTTATGAGGGTCCCACATCTGCACACAACAGACATGTATCTGTCAAATACTAAGGT
>ML794779.1:435295-472948 GCA_009831015.1 Picea engelmannii
GAGAGACTTAAAGGAGAAGGTAAAAAATTGAAACCAATTCGATATGGTCCTTTCAAGATTATCGACAAGATTGGTAACAATGCCTTTCGTTTAGATTTGCCTCCTTATATGCAAATGTATGCAGTTGTTAATGTTGAGAATTTAAAATTGTATGAGACTCCGTTGATTGATGATCATGGAGAGCATGTTCAAATTCCTTCTATAGATGATTTTTCCCCAGATTATCTTACAAAACTGCATGAAGACACCATCCTTGATAGGAGAATGCGAACTTCAAAACGAGGAAATGTGGAGTATCTTCGAGTTGGTCTTAAAGGAACAAATTCAAGAAAAGCCAATTGGATTGAGGTTGGAAGGGTGAGGGAACTATACCCTCATCTTCACATAGACTGAAAATAGTCTTTTGGAGGTCCAAAAGCTTCCCAATGGGGAGGTGTGATCAGGGGATCAAATCTTGCTCAAAAATTCAAAGTTCTCAGAATCGCTTCAAATAAGATGAGAGTGTAGAACTCGTTGTTGAAAACCCAACGCAACTTGTTTCATCTCAAATGGACATCGGGAGCAAGAGATATCGCGATCTGTTCGAATCGTCAAACAGGTAAAAAAAGGACTTGACTGTGCAGTCCGTACAGGATGATGTGGCAGGGGCCGTACAATGATGTGGTAGAGACCATACGACCGTATGCTGATGTGGCATGTGATGACATGGCAATTTTTTATTGGCAGATGTGGTCGAATTGTGATGTGACACGTGGCATCATTTTTGGTTAATGGTGCAGTGCCACGTGGCCCAGTCATGGGCTGCCATGTGGCACCGTTGTATTGGTTGTTAGTTCAAAACATTATGGACTCTGTGGGTTTCAAACCGTGAACCTCCTCCCACCATGTAAAGTCTTAACAAAGTCCGCCCGACCAACATACCATGTGTTTGTTCCTTGCTATGTATGTGGGTTAATATTCATTTGAATTTGAATTGTTTTAAGTTTCGCGTGGGGTCGGGCCGGGGCTTAGCCCCGGCCCGTGGTTGTATCGCTTTACATATATGACCATTGGCCTATCATGCGTGCGAGATTTGTGTTTCAAATGGAGCCCCCGGTCGCAAACTTTTTATGCCATATGACCCAATGTAATAGCTGGCACGCATTTGTTTATTCAAATGGTTAGCACGGTTTCTATGGGTGGTCCATGCGCCCGACACTTGGTGCTTAGCTGGCTAGCCCTTTTTCTATATGTGGTCGGTTCTATGACCCTCATGTGCCCAAGACCTTGGCAGTTAGGGGATGGCGTGCCCATAACCATCCTACAATTTGCACCGTTGGCATGGTTGCGTTCGGTGTCGGGTTTTTACGCATTAAATAGCATGTGTGCTAGGTTTCATAAAGAAGGGTGCAATTTGTAGATGCAGAGACATCAAGCTTGAAGAGGGGACTTTCAGGAAGCCTAACTTCTTCGTTTTTTGGCCAAACGAGGTGCTGAAAAAGCCCATCTAGGGGTTTTTGGACACTCTGAAGCCATTGGAGCAGTCTGTTGGTCATTTTGAGCATTGTAAAGCATGTTTTTCAGCACTTTGAGCAAATAATAATAATGATCCATTAGAAGCTGGACCAGGAGATGTAGCCCAAGAGAGGGATGAACTCCTTTATCATTTGTTGTGTTATGTGTTTTCTATTCATTGATTATGTTGTTGTTTATATGCATCTTGAATGAGTAAATCCTATTAATGATGTGTTGCAAAGTTGATCCTTTTGCTTTTAACACATAAAACTTTACTTGCAAATATTTTCAAGTTTACAAGTCTTCTTCATTTTTAGATCCCTTCATATCCACATTCTTATGGCGAGTCTGATGTAAATCCATTTTGGGAATCCGCCATGCAGGAGGAGTAAAACTCCCTCCTCGAGAACCAGACTTGGGATCCGGTTCCCCTTCCTTCTAGGAGGAAACTTGTCAAATGCAGATGGGTATACAAGACCAAGACCATAGTGGATGGATAGATTAGCAGATACAAAGGTAGGCTTGTCTCCAAAGGCTTTCAGCAGGTTCATGGTATTGACTATGATGAGACCTTTACTCCAGTAGAGAAAATGGATTCCATATGATTGGAACATTGTAGCATCCAAGGGATGGGAAGTCAATCAGATGGATGTAAAGAATTCATTTCTTCATGGTGATCTTTCTAAGGAGATATATATGGATCATCCCTAGGGATTTATGCAGGACTCATCTTTGGTCTGTCGACTGAAGAAGTCCCTTTATGGCCTCAAGCATGATCTAAGGGCATGGTATTCCAAGATGGACTCCTACATGTTGTCATAGAACATTGTATGTTGTAAATCAGACTCAAATGTCTACATGCTCAGGATGATTGATTCAATTCTACTCTTAGTTTTGTATGTTGATGATTTATTGAACATCGTCTACTTGACTTCAACGATTGATGCATTCAAGAGGATTTTACATGACAAGTTTTTGATGATGAACATGGGTCCTCTACACTTCTTCCTTGGACTCGATATTAGTTAGGATGCATCAGGCATCAAACTCTCTCTGGCCAAGTATGCACAAGATCTCCTTGAGAGATTTCACATGATAGACTGCAAATATTCTTCGACTCATTTCCTATCAGAAATCAAACTTGAGGATGGCAAGGAGACTCCATTGGTTGACAATAGACTATACAAAAAGCTAGCGGGTAGCTTGTTGTATCTGACACACTCTAGACCAAACCTCTCCTATGAAGTTGGCACAGTTTTCAGGTTCATGCAGGAGCCACATGAGCTACATTGGAAGGATGCAAAGTGTATCCTTCGATACATACAGAGCATAGTCACCTTTTGGATTCATTATGCAATAGAATCTATATTATATCTCATCGGGTTTATTGATTCTGACTAGGTTGGCGATAGCATTGATCGCAAGTCCACATATGTTTACTTACTCAGTCTTGGTTCCGAGACTATCTGTTGGTCGAGCAAGAAGCAAGATACCATTTCTCTATCTTCAGCTGATCTAGAGTATAGAGGGGTAGTTAACATAACCATTCAGGCTATGTGGCTACAACATTTTCTCATTGAGTTGGGCATTTAGTTTCATCGCTCGATCGTCATCTAGCATGACAACCAGAACAATCTAAAGTTCTACAGAGATCCAATTCATAGGCAGTGAACGAAGCACATTGAGATCCACATGAACTACATCTGGGACTTAGTACATGAGGGGATCATAGACTTACATTTCTATCCTTCAGTAGAACATACAACAAACATCTTCACCAAGACGTTCACTGAGCAGAAGTTTCATTCTCTGCAAAGTCATCTTGGAGTGAAGGACACAGTTTCCTAGCAAATGTAGCTCTTATTTTTACATACATNNNNGTTTTCCCTATTTCCTCACTTTATTTTAGTGTATATTGTGTATTTGGTTACCTAACATGGCCTCATTGCCAGGACCCATTCTTTATTTTCACCATAGTGATGTTCAGGGGGGTTGTTGGAGTTACTTCACACACACCTAGGATTTCTTTTTCCTAATGTTTTTCCTTGTTTATTAGTCATAATTAGTCATTATCCAGTCTACTATATTTTAGGGGATAATATTCCACCTCGAGAATATTCTCTTTTAGTTGACACTTCAGTTTGACTAGTTGAGTTGAGTCTAGATGTTGCATTGGTTTTGTCACAATGAAACATTGGGATCATCACCAGATAATGCACAATTTCCTTGGGATCATCACCAAACTGGTGAATTACCCTTGATTCCTTGAGTTAACTCCTCACTACTCTCTCTTCAGTTAGTTAATTGAAGACTAGTTGACTAGTTAACTTAACTAGGTGGCAGTTCACTCCCGTAACTGACTGAGAGACTAGACTAGGTGGAAGTTCACTCCCGTAAATGTTAGTGTGTGTCTAGATCACTCTATACCACCACTATGGTGCATTGGTTCTCCTCCAGTGCACACTCAATGAGTTATATAGAGTATATCATGTGTAAATTATTCATTATTCATAATGGTTAATGAGAATTCTTCCATTCTTTCTCTCCTTCTTCCTTATCCTTTTCTCTCTGAAAATGTGTGTATCATTATTTATCTAGATCTATTATGTGCAGGTTCAACACATTTACATTGGAAATCCGACGACCATTCCTGAATATATCACAAGGTTGCAAGTTAGTTCTTTTACAAATCCATTCCAGGAAATTTCCTGGTTGTTTACGAGGATAATGGGACAAGAATCCACAGCAAGCATTTCCCACATGATTCTTTATATTTTGTATTTCATGGTCAAGGAATAGGCCATTTTTTATTGAGGGAAGCTTAATTCCATTGAAATTTGTTCCCAATTGTCACGATTCAAACAAGAGAAGAAATTGTATATGTCATCCTACTTGGTTTTCGCGATAACACATTGTTGTCCATTTCCAAAATTCTTTGTGTCCAAGAAGGTAAACTGTGAATTAGACCCAGTAACCTTATGGTACTAGGCCTTATGGAGGCATAAGGCCCCCGATTGTTTTTATGAGGTTTTTAATGACTTTGTCTCAGTTTTCAAAAATTTATTGTTAGGAAAGGATGCTCCCTGGATGTCTGACTAGGAAACCAAGTTTTTGGACAGGAAGGGGACACTTGAACAAATGGAGAATTACAATGTAATAATGATTTTTGGCTCCAAGGAAGATCCTGATTTCCTTCCATGTCACATTACATACATAATTTTTTTTACAAAAATAGCAAGGCAATACAACTAATGGTTTCATTTTTTCCTTGAGAAGAGAAAAAAGAAGTTCATTCCTCTACCTTGGAAAGTTAGGGACTTCATGTTTGGGAACATCAATAAGATTGAATAATTTGCAGACCATTTCAACAAATTGAACCTAAGATATGCTGAAAGATTGAGAGGGTTCAAACCTAATAGGATTTTTGTAGAACATTTACTAGCATTTGGCTTCAACAATTTTTTTATCCATACAATCCTGAACGAAGATAGAGACAATGATGAGAACACTCCTTCTCCTGATGTTGGCGACCTGGAGACATTGTAAAGCACCAATGAATTGTACAAAAAACATGGAAAAGGCTCCCGTGAGAAGAGTGTCCAATCCCCAACTGCCACTCCCAATATTATGACATCCCATATCATCGCTCCAACTGTCCACCCCAGTAAGAAAGAAAACCACAATTCTTCAAGTGGAGGAGGATATAATAACCCTCCTCCTAGTAAAATTGATAGTTCTCACAAGATTCCCACAAGGAAGAAGAGAAAAAATGTTGTGCAAGAAGCGGAAGAGCCCCAAACTGAAAGTGATATACATGTCTTCTCCCTTGAAGACATGGAACTTGAGACTTATATCAAAAACGTATTCCCCAACATTGATCATCTTGGGGACGCGATACACCATAATCCCCTAATGGAAATAGATGAGACCAATATTTTTGACTAAGATGAATCCTTTATATTCCAGAGCGCATTTTTTGACAGGGAATCTAAAAATTTATTTATTGAAAAGAGAGATGTAAGAAATAAGAAAGGGATATCTCGTTCATAGATTAACCTTAGGAACATCCAGCCGTCCCAAAATTTCCAAATTCACCGAGAAACTAGAGACACTCTTGATGATTACATTGGAGGCCTTGAGGAGGGGAATTCCAAACTGAAGGACGAAATCAAGGAATTGGAGGGATCTTTGATTTTTATCCCATTGCTTGCCAGCCCTTTAGCAATAACTGTGTCTGCCACCCCTGCAACCAAGTTAAAAGGATCCTCCATCCTCCTCACAATGTTTAGAGGCTATGTGGAGAATAATATCAAGAAAAGAATGGAGTTAATTACTCAAGCCTGGGAAACATCAAAAAGTATAACTTCCTTTGGAATGAGAGCACAGGACCTCCAGGAATATTTGCAGGTGGATTTAAAAAATGAAGAAGGTTTATATCTAGACATGGTCATCTCTTTTAGTATCAAAGTCACCAACATGACAGAAATGAGAAGAAGAGAGGAATATATCCACTCCCCAAACAAGATCAAACAATTAAATGCATGCTAGAAAGAGAAAGTTAATAACCTACATCTCATTGTCATATCATGTGAACAAGCTATATCAAATAAAGAAGAATTATTCAGAAAGATAACCAAAATAGACTTAACCGGATGTACCAACGAGGTCCAAGACCCCAAATTAATCCTCAACTCATTATTCTTAACCAAGCAATCCCTCGATGAAAAATTTTATATTTTTAAGGGGTTGTATTTGAAAAGTTTTACGACATCCTTGAATATGATGAGGATGACATGGACAACTGGCTAGTGGACTATTTGGTAAAAAATTAAGAAATTGAAGAGGCTCTGCATAATATTTCTATCCATCTAAAAGAATTAGAAAGAGAGATTTTCAACATAAAAATATGGCATGAGATCAACGTGGCCCCCATGAGAAGCTGCATTGAAGAATGGATCCAAAGGGAAATCGACCAGCTCACTGACGAAGGGAAACAAGTGATTGGCATGATTCCAGTAATCATCAACGAGAGCAATAAAAAGGCATCAGCAAGCAAATAGCAAAGGCGGAGAGAGATGACATCATAGTAAGTCTATATTGATCACATCCTTCTTTATTTATCAATCTGGTTATTCCACCTCTTTAAATAGAAATGTCTAACCAAAGACTGATAACTTCCAATTTCTTCTTTTCAGGTCTTGTTGTCTACTGTCACCCAGTTCTTCTTTCTATAGTCCTATTTCTTTTATGGTCCGTGAGAACCCCAATCCTAGTCTATATGACAAACACATTTAAATTTCGAGGAATATGTTACAAACATTATTATTTTTTGAGAAATTTCAAAGAAAACTATTTCAAGAACAATCTCGATGGTGCCTTGTAACCCTGTTTTCGGAATGCCAAGTTAGTTCTCTTTATGCATGCCAGTCATATTATTTTATTTTTATGTGCTCAAAAATCATTATCTTAAACTATGCTAGATGTCAAAAAATTGTTTTTATTTAATTTGAATGTTTAGTGTGTGTGATTCCTGGTGCTATTTTCTAGGAACATTTATTTCAAAAAACAAAAAAAAACATTTTCTATCGTTTTGTATTTCTTTAAGTCATTACGACACACTTTCTCTAAGTCCCACATTTGAACTATACATGCCCCTGGAAAAAATTAAAGAGGAGTACCACATCTATAAAAATGCAGTAGGGTTGACATCCTCGTTAGGTTGTCGTTTTGGTCCTAACATATTCAAGGATCAACAGACTTGTAAATACATCTGCAAGAATATCCGCAGAAATAAAAACCTTCAATTTTTTTATCATTGCCAAAAAACAATCAACTAGATAGACATGTTGCAAATATATCAATTAGTACTATACTGAGTTGTCATAGGAATCTTACAAATATTTTAGTTGGATAGGCATGTTACAAACATGCCCTCTTCATGGAGAGAAATTGTAGATCAACCTCTGCAAAGTGGGCTTGCTTCTCACGGACAAAAGTTTCAGGAAAAGGGCATCTTCCTCTGTCTCGACACCTTCTTTTCACATAGTTAAAATTAACTTCAATGAGTTCAAAACTTGTGAAAATAAACAATCATTTTAGATGTGTGTTAATAAATAGAAACAACTAGCAAATACAGAGGTCACACAAGAAGATCAAATAATCTTTGACACTGAACACATTTTCAAAAAAGATTATATGCGTTTTTTTTTCCACCACATATAACTTTATTTATCCTAACACATATAGAGACAGACAAGCCAGATGATCTATTTAATAGAATTAAATGGATGTTTCTTATTTTGTCCATGGGAAAAATTAAAGAATTGACTATGGAAATTGAAGTTAACTCTAAATATTGGGATGAAAGTCAGTTGGAAGTATACAAAGATCATTATAAATGAATTTCATAAATACATTAAATAGATAAAACCTACAACATAGGAACAAAAATTTTCAAGATGGCAAGTCAGACTCCAACAATATATCAAGTTACAAGTGATGGGGATATCTGTGCTTTTTAGTAGCTATATGTTGCACTACTGGTTATAGGAAAAATTATAGAATCTTATTAAGAAAATAAAAGAAAGATGGATTATGAAAAACACAATATAATTAGAATGAGAATACTTTCAAAAACTAAATGGTTTCAATGCCAGAATTGCTCTAGGAGATTAACGCTCAGGCACCATCTCTTTCTGAGATGAATTTGAGTCGTCGATCAGTTTCCAATGTGTGATTTGGGTGACCCTGACACTTTAGCGTCCCTACTAAAGTTTTACCAACCTACCAATTTTAGAACTCCCCTGGCCATATTTAGCGATGGAACAAATTTCTCACAAACTGACTTTCTCGCTAATTACTTGTTAACCCGATATTAATATAATATTATCATTAACTAATTCGGGAATTCAGGACTCTGGCTCTTTGGGGCTTCGGACTTCGGGGGAACTGTGTTTTTTCCAGAAGAAAAACTCCCAAAGGGACATTCTCCCGGAGTCATGTAGTAGCCTGGTGTCTTGTGGCTGATGTGTCGTAGAGTGCCACGTGTCCTTTTCTACATGGATACCACTTGTCCTTCCTACTGCTTCCCACATGCCCTTGAAATTTTCCATGTTTCTCTAGTACTTTGCGCTTCTCATTCTCCCACGGTCCCTCTATACCTATGCATTTATTCCCATTCCAACTCGACAGGGACTATGATGCCATGCAACACTTGTTTATAAAGTGCTTTAAAGTCTTTGATATCTACTTATGGATAATAAAGCATCTAACTTTATAGCATAAGAGTACTTTATGCCACTAAGTTGTAATATATGCATATACATGTAGTTATTATTTTTAAAGTGTTCTAAAGTATTTGATATCTACTTATGGATAATAAAGCATCTAACTTGATAGAATAAGAGTACTTTTGGCCACTTACTTGTAATATATAATTTTAATAATATCATTAAGTGGCTAGGTTCAAGATCCACCTCACTGGAAGTTACTCTAATACATATAGACTTATATAAATGCCATTTCCATCAGCATTTCTATCACAATTTTTAATTCTATGAGGTATCTATGCATTTACAAGTAGTGTTGGATTCTTTCATGTGTTTGGATTCTTTTTATGAAGATCCATGGCGATTTAGAAAGTCATTTCTTAAGTTATTTTAATTTTTAATTTATCATATAAATTTCCCTTGAACTTTACTACTAATTTACTAATTTTTTCATAACCAAACTCCATACTCTAAATATTTTAAGTTTTGGCTCTTCTTCAATGATATTTTCTAGGGATATTTGCTTGAAATCCGGTGAGACATTGTTAGATCCTTATATTTGAGTGATTATTTTTGTATACTTCAAGTGCCCCAGGGGTTTTTCAGCATGTTGAATCCATTTTTGCACTAAAAAATGGATTTTAAACGACAAAAAATAATGATTTCACGCATCTTTATGTCGTCGGATTCCAACGAAAAAGACTAAAACATAGAACAATTAGACAACATATAAGAAACCTCCTTGTTTCCATATAATATACCCCTTTAAATAGATTTTGTTTGGGGGATCTTTTGAGTTGCTTGGGAAAGAATTATGAAATGAAAAGGAGTTCATTGATTAAGGGATTAACCAATAATTGTCAGACAGTTGGATTAAGTTGATGGAAAGTTGGTATGGATTGTTGGTTGTCATTGATTTCAACCATTGGAGAGTGATATTGTATATTTATGTCAACCCTTGGAGAAAGTTCGGTAGTGAATTCCGGTAGCACAAAGGTTTGGGTAATGGACCCCAGTTTGTTTGATGTATAATGGTATGAGTTTTAATATATTTTAAGGTAGTACATGTCATGCCATTTTCGATGGTATGTGGAACATCACATAACTCCTCATGGTTAGAGAGTTATGGCCATGCGAAGTTGGAGAACCCAGGTTTGGGTAATGGACCCAATTTTGTTTGATGGATAATGGTATGAGTTTTGATATATTTGCAGGTAATACTATTCTATATGGATATTACATGTCATTCCATTTCCAGTGGTATGTGGAATGTCACATAACTCCTCACGGTTAGATATTTATGGCCATGTGAAGTTGGAGAACCCTCATGAGTCATCTAGAAGCCCCAAAAGGTCAAAGTGGTTTAAGAGATTTTAGAAGGTAAATAATAAAGTGAAGTGATGAGTGTACTATAATTCAAAGTGAATAGAAAATAAATTACTTAAATAATAAAGTTAATGGAGAAATTACTAATTGGACAAGTGGTTAGAAGTGGGTTAACCCTAAAATAAGGAAAGTGGGTTAAGATGGTTAAAAGGTAACTCCTTGAGGAAGCTACATGAAAGTATAAATAAGAGGCAAGGATCTCTCATTGTAATCACACTTGATAATATTGAGAATATACAAGTGATTGAGGTAACCAAAGGATATCTAAGCTGAATTTTAGAGGGAAGGTAAAGTAAAGAAGGCCAAAATTCAAGGGAGGATAAATTCTCTTGATAATGCTTTCTAAGATATGTTATTTACAGGTCATCTCACCATTTTCTCAATAACATTTTTTCTAGAATGATTCAGACTGTGAAATTGGGAGGATATTGAGGAAACATATCCAAGTAGCTATGGTACAAATTTTATGTTGTGGGTCGTTGTATTTTTGGAGTTACACTCTGTGGAAAATAGGGTTTGTAGCTAGTCTTGAAACTAGTCTAAAACAAGTGTTTCAGATAAAAATGCCATAACTTCTTCGTAACAAATCCAAATTCAATAAGACCAAGTGTGTTGGTTATAGTACAATCCTTAGTATTTTTTTTATAATTTTCAGATCCATACAAGAAATCTTCTGTGTGGGGAACGCTCTACAAGTTCGCTCCCTAGAATAAGCCATAATTCAACAAGGTATGCCATTTTTTCTATAAATCCTTTTCTAAGAGGTCCTAGGTAGTGGCACCTAGAGGAATTGCATAAAACAGACTGAATAACATTGTGTACTATTTTCAGATCTTCATTCATTACAGGTACTTAGTTATGATTATTTCAAGTTAGGGTTATTGACTAATCCAAAACTAGTCATGTGAGACTAAAGTAAAGCTTGATGAAAATGTTAGTCTCTTGTTTTTTAAGTTAAGGAGGGTTTGCAGGTATGTGATCATATACACTAGGTCTATTATATAGTTACAAATCAGGTTTGGATGATGAAATTGATGAGGGATTTTGGTTGAGGTACATGTTGGGTACATGGTTTAGACAAGTAGTTGATGAGTTGGCACATACATGAGGTGTATAGTTGATGATGTTGGTAAATCTTGATGTGTCATAGTTTATGTGTATTTGATGCATTATTGGTACATATTTGGTGCATGTTTGATGCACTTGTTGATAGTACAGGTTGAGTTCCAGGTTGGTGCATGGTTGATGCACTTGTTTATGGTACAGGTTGATTACAGGTTGTTTGGTATAGGTTGGTGCATGGTTGATGCACTTTTTTATGGTACAGGTTGATTACAGGTTAATTGGTACAGGTTTATAGCAGTATATCTCACAGTGATAGTGTGACAGTGGTTCCATAATTCTAATTTTATTTTAGGGTGGTTGGACCAGGCAAGGACAAGTGGTTGTAGCCACCTTCCAGTTGTAGTTAGAGAACATAGGGGGTCGTAGCCTCCTTCTAGTTGTAGCCAGAGAATTAGGGAGTTGGAGCTTCCCTTAGGTTGTAGCCTAAGAAACTAGGGGGGTTGGAACCTCCTTCCAGTTTCATCTGGAAGATAAAGGAATTTGGTGCTTCCAATGAATGTAATTCTTAAAGACATATAAGAAAAAGCATTATGTGGTTTATCTCGCTTTGGGTTTTCAAGTAAAACACTAGTGTACTGTGTATGTTTGTGATTGCTCATGTGTTCATTGTTTATTTACTCTGCAAATATTGGATGATAATTATACATTGATATAAAACTTGCATTTCATGGTGAAAAAGGATTAGATTTCTCTATTACTGATTCACCCCTCCTCTCAGTAATCCAACAATTGGTATTAGAGTCAGTTCCTTCAGGAAACAGTTTAACCACTAGAAGAAGATCATGGATTATTCTGAGAATGGAGTACTAATGTTTAATGGTCAGAATTTTTTTAAGTATGAGATGCGAAACATAATGATAGAAGTATTTTTATAGGCACGGCAACATTATATTTGGCTATCATTTGTTACAAGAGATGATATTTCAAAAAGGGAAAAGACTGCTATTATCACTAAAATTCCGTCCGCAAATGGTTACAAGAATTCAGCATCGTCAAACAGTTATGAGGTCACCCATGGACCAAAATTACCACAAAAGAATTTCCAAAGGGCCAAAAACTATACAAATAGTGAAAATAATTAAAGGGCGCTATGAGTACACAGGGCGCGCACGCACATGTGCAAAACAGAAATGCAGAAATTGCGCACATGCGCATGATGCATGACTATTGTTGCAAAAATCCGCACACCTGAGAAACGACGCATTTATGAGAGTGGTTGGACTCCCACCCACTTCTGGTTCAACTTCCAAGTTGATTTGACCCTCAAATATTGACTGGATTCATCTAGGTGGCTGGTCAAAGACCTAGAAATGCCCTAATTAGCCTCTTTACACACTACAAACTAGTTGGACAATACCTCAAAGGAATGTTATAAAAAGGCCATGGATACACTTCATTTTTCAAGGAATTCATAGAAAAATTATGCTGCCATTATTCTCTTAAGGAATCATCTATTCCCATCAAGAGTATACTACCATCATTTCATTGGGCAATCCATCTCATCCCTTGAGTGGATTAGCAAAGAATTATTTCACCATTTTCATTTTCAAAGTTGTAAGAAGAGCTTATTTGTGGGGGTCCAAGAGCCCTCCCTTGGAGGAAGAAGGGACTCATAGTCCTCTTTCTTCTTGGTGTTTTCTTTCACTAATATCAGCCTTATCATTGGTGACATGGGTCTCATTGTTTTTTTTGTTCTTATGTCCCTATGCTTATTAATTTAGTTGTTGTTTTATTTCTTAGTTTAATTCTTAGTTGTTCTTTTATATTTCTTTCTCTAACCCTTTTCCTTGCAGCTGCCCTGCTTAGCAAACCCAACTAATATTGAAAGCACCTTTATTTTACTCACTAAGGTGACGAAAGAGGCACAACATATTGGTGACTCCACTGGGGAAAGGTATCAATTTCCTACCCCATTTGGGTTTTTCTAGCTCTTCTTTTGGTTTATTTAACTTGCAGGTGCATTAATCGGCCTAAGCCGGCCTGCTAGACATCCAATTCCAAGTTGAATTGGAAGAATTTTATCCAGAATTTTCATTCACGACCATGTGTCACCTATGTGCGGGTTTTTGGCCCACAGACGTGCATCGTGTGCACATGCACCTAAGTCACAGTTCTATTCTGTTCCCTTGTGCCCATTAGCTCGTTTCGGTCTGCGCACATGCGCTCTATGTACCTCTGTCTCCACTGAGACTCGTGCACCTGTGCAAAAAATTCACATTGTCAGGTTTTTTGTGATTTGGGGAAGGCCCTTAGCCTTCTTGAAAAGTGATTTCAAGCATGTTTTAAGTTTCACCACACTTAGTTCCCTCTTCATATAAAGGGATTAGTCAAAACACATAGGCACTTAGGGGGTTAAAATCATTATTTCATCTTTTTCTTTCATTTTGCCACATGGATGGCTTGCTTTGACTAAATATAAGTTGGAAATCAATTAACATCACATCTAACTTGCATTGGGACTAGAAGTTGGATAACAATCGCTTAGTATGCTCTACTCTCGCGCCTCCAAGCGACCTTGAGAATAAGAAAAAGATCGTGGGACAATTTCATCTCCCTTAAAAAGATTAAAACCTTTAGGAGAGGACAACAACCCTTCTTTGCACTCCTCTTAGTTTATTTTTTCAAACACATCTCAATATTGTAATGGGCCCATACATGCCCACATGCCACAAAGATAAGATAGTGTTGAAATTTACTTTCTTAGATTAAATCACTAGGGAAGTCTAAAGGTTTTGTAATGAGCCCATACATGCCCACATGATCACAATCTAGGATAGTTTCAAAGATTTTTTAGATTACATCACAATAGGGAGTTAAAGGAATAGTAACGGACTCACATGTCCACATGCTAGTTTCCTAGGGACCTTTTGAATTACGCAAGGTTGTACCAAAGGAACTTAGTTAATTAGGTAATCAACACTTGTAAGGACCAAGCGAAGTCCACATGTAGCAAGGTGACACACTTTCACTCATTCACACACAAAAGTCACTTATCACTCACATAGTTTCTTCTTGAAACATGGAGGTCAAAGTAAGTTTCCTCAAAAGGGATTCTGAAACACCCCACCCTTTTCTTCACGAAACTATCCACTCCCATTTAATTTCAACGAGGTCGGTTCACACCCCCAACCTCTCAAGCAATTACATCTAAATCTTTTCTAAAAACTCACTAAGTTTTCCTCCACAGGAGGTGCCAAAAGAAATTTTTTAGTCTAGGTAGGATTTCGGGGATAGGCATCCAAATAACTCCCCATTATCTGGTTCTCACATGGTCAAAACCATAGAAGTTGTCAAATAGGGAACTGGAAATCCTCCATGTCAATTGTTCCTAACACCATAAGGTAGGGAGATACCTGTGAAGGGTTGAAGGCCGAGGTCTGGTTGTTCTGTGCATCCCCCCTTGAGTCACCCACCTCTTGGACAGGATCCATGACGTGACCCATTTCTTAAGCCTAAAATCTAAATGTCGCACTTTGACCGAGGTACCTAGTGACCAAATTTTAGGACATCTACCTAGGTAGCAATTGTGGGTTGCACTTGCACCTTGATCAGATTTTTTGTGGCTATTGGGAAATATCGCCAACTCTTTCGAGATATGCCCCCTTTACCCCTCATTATAACTGATTATTTCATCATTCACTAGTTTCTCTTCCGGTGACTTCATACCCCACTGTTGAGTACTATTGGAAGGTCCAGTGCTATTTGAGAGGAAGAACGTTACGTCTTTTAGGACATGAGCATTTGTTTTCTTTGATTCACCACGCAGGACAAAACCCACTTATCCACATATATGCTTCTTTTTTAAAACACTATGTATGATGCACCTCTGATTACAATTTGATCTAGATATATATATTGTGTAAAGTTCAAAATTTACAGCAAAGGTTGTTGTCTACTTTCTCTCATCACATTTCACACACATCCACTCAACTAGTCATAAATCATAGGGGACCCACAGAACCCCCATCATTCCAGATGCTTACTAAACCTCCCTCCTATATTAGGGGGAGTTCCTAGTCTTGTCAACTCATCGACACCACCTTCACACACTCCTGTGAGTGCAACTATCTTAGGATCAAATTTGCTTGGTTACACATTACTTGGGTCCACTTCCCAAGTCCCTCCGTCCACTCACTCTCCTCTACATGGAAGTGGAGGACCAACTTCCTCTCAAGGGGGAAGTACCAACCCACCTAGTCCTCCTCAAGGGTCAGGTTCACAACACACTCACACCATGGCTAGAGCTATTCCTCCACCCCCACTGCAGATGCCATATTTGGCCTCTCTTAACATACCAGATCTAATCAAACTCACCAATGATCCTACATTGCATGACCCCACATGGCCTGCAATGCCCACCAAACTACCTTCAGACATCCCTAAGTTTGAAGGAAAGGCAGGAGATGAGCCTGCCAACCATGTCATGACTTTCCACCTATGGTGATCTTCCAACAACATTATGGATGATTCCATCAAACTATGATTATTTCAATGCACACTCACTGGCCCATCATCCAAATGGTATGTAGATGAAAGATCAGGGTCCCACGCAACTTTTGAGTCCTTGGCCAAAGCATTTTTGACCTTCTTCCAATTACCAATCCACCATGACAATGGTCTTGAACTACTCTCTAATTTCAAACAAACCTCAGCCACACATATCGTTGATCACATTCACAAGTGGCATAGACGAAGTAGTTTTTGCAAATGAAACCACCAAACAACAGTGTCTTGACTGGTTTCTCGGATCACTTGTCTCTCTCCTCGGTAAAGATGTAGCTTCCACCTTCCCTCAATCCGAATAAGAAGCCATCAGTAAGGCTCAACAATACGACCTCATCTATTCACAATCAGGGTACTTATACACTATACTTCCCAATCTCCCCAAACCCATGCCATTTGGTCACGACAAACTCGGAATGTCTCACTCAGCAAATGGATTGATTGGTAATACCACACACCATAGTCCTCAATCCCAACCACCACCAATGTATGGCACACCTCAATATCCGTAGACATATGGGGGAACCTCTTATTACCCCCCACCCCCTTATCAACAACCATACCCTGTTGCTATTCCTCTACCCATCAGTGGGCCACCGCCGGCACCCCCACTACACCCACCTATCCAGACAAGCTCTGGTACCCCCTCTACCTCAGCTTATACTATGAGTATTAGTGAAAACACCATGCCATCCTATGTACCTTACGGATCACAACCCCCACAGAATCTGTACTTTCCCTTTCCTGGTCCTCCATAGCCCATGGCACCCCGACACCCTCACACTGGGGTGAATTTTGTTCAACCCTCTCTTGTTCAGTAATATCAAAATTTTGAACAGCTAAATATAGAAAATCCGACCCATCCATCGAATAATGCCAAAAAGAAAGGAATAAACAGAAACAATAACAACCCAGGCCAAGGCGGGAATCAACCCCAACAAAACCAACCGACCTGGGGCAACCAGAACCAAGGGAATCAAAACCCCCAGGGGGGCAATAACAACAGGCGTCAAGGTAGAAATAACAATACTATCAAAACAAATTTCCCTTGTGCCCTTTGCGGTGAGTTCGATCATTATACTCATCATTGCCCCCAAATCGTTGATTTCAAATGGTTGAAAGACTTAGGCAGTCTACCACATCCTCCAGCACCACCTACCCCTTAGCAAGCCCCACAAAAATACGTGCAACAACCCCCCCAGCTGTGCTGCAAAATCCTATTCCACACCAAGGTGTGATAAACACCCAATAGGACACGTAGCCTACCCCACCTCAGTTGGGACAATACCTCAATCCAAACAACCTAGCAGATCGCATGATCCTCCTCACCAGTGAGGAAGAAATCCTTCTGCAAACACGTAATCATCAGTACCATGCACCCACTAAGTCCCCTCCCATTCCTCCAGAAAAAATTCCTGCACCAACAAGACCCCCATTGGTAATCCCTCGCCCTAACACAAAACCACCTCTTCACATCCCTCGCATCCCATTGCGCAGGAATGTCCACAACCCACAGGCTAGGGCAGCTCATAATTACAGTTTGGTTAATGACTTAGCACAATCCCTAGATGCCATATCAGTCTTAGAAGTCCTTCAGACTTGTCCCACTCAGTGGAAATCATTACTTTCCACCTTGGGGGCAGTCGACCCCACAGATACTCAACTAATTACATTTGACCTCGACAACGACGAACCCTACCTTCCTGCTTTGATCACTTTTCAAATCCCAGTGAAAATTCATAACATCATAGTTCATCAGTGTATCATTGATGAAGGTGCATCCACATGCATTATGTCCAAATCTGTATGGCAGAAACTTGGTTCCCCCAAACTCATACCATCTGCCATTACCTTACGATCTTATGAAAGACGACCATCGTCTCTTGAAGGGCTCTTTCAANACATTGAAGTTATCAATGCCCCACTCAATTATAATATCCTGTTTGGTCGTAGCTACATGTATGCTATGAAGGCAGTTGCCTCTTCCGTCTTTCGAACAACGATGTTCCCCCATAATAGGAAGATCGTTACCATTGACCAAGTCTCACATTACGAGCCTAACCCTTCTGCCAACATCGATAACATTCTTCCTCTCATCCACACGAGTCATGACGCATACCCACTCCTCGAAATGGGTCCCGAAATTTTCAAAGATCCATCGTTGTTAGGAAATTACCATGGAGCACCACCGCTCCTTCATCCCTCCAATCAAGTATGTGTTGTATCATCTAACGGAACTAACATAGAGGATACCCTTCCTCCTAAGGAGGCTTCTATCATATCTGATGTCCCACTAGTCACAGAGCTCCCCCCTCAGGAGCCTCCTGCAAACTTGTCGACCCCAACAATCCACGATTTCACCTCTCCCCAAGAACATATCCCAGTTTGGGAGACAGTTCCCCAAGCCATTACTTAGATCCCCTTCTTTTACCCTCCACCTAGCATACAATCTTTCTAGGTAGCCGCAACACTTACTCTCCCTAATATGGTGTTAGCAATTCCAGTTTGGTATTTACGTCCACCAGATATGGTCCCTTGGACATCCCTTCCCCCCAAATGGAAGGAATCCCAATGATGATTCCCATACTCACTCCCACCATACCCTCTACACCTCCACTCACTACTCTCTCTGCCACAGCTAGGGGCACGAAAAAGAAGAAGGATCCCACAGCTCCACTTCCCCTGCGCATCCAACCCCCTTGGGCGCTATGTGAGAAAGATGGACACCAAACTAACAATTGCCCATCTCTACCAGAGTTATGGAACTTGATTCCACTCAATCAAAGTCCATCAACACTCGCCACCATAGCAAGTACTATCATCACCGCCCCTCACTCAAGTAGTAAAGGGCTGCGAACCAAATTCACTTGCGCTATATGTTCAAAATATGTCCATTATACACATCATTTCCCAGCACTGCCATGCTTGCAGCAGACATTAGCTGCAGTTGGCCAAAGTTTCTAGAGTGAACCCAATCCAGCTACATCATCCCTACCAAAAATCACTGACATCCATTATGTCACAACTTTAGTCAATGAACGTATGAGATGCCCTTTCTCTCTATGTGAATCCTTTGATCATTTTACATACCAATGTTCTATGATCATTGAATACAGGAAACACCAATTGGCCCTGATTCAAACCCCTAAAGAATCGATGGTTGACCTTACCTCGTCACTATAGGTTCTTCAAATCATTTCTCCTGAACCCAAGGCCCTCCCAACACCTCCATGGTTCTTGGATGACTTATCCAAGGATTCACCCCCAAATCCCCCCAATTCTCCCGCTCATTTCCCTACATAAATATTACATCCAACTACCATGGGTACACCTCAGTACTTCGATATTTGGTTTATTTTGAGCAAACCATCACAATTCCATTACGACATTCCCCCTGCTTCTTCATCACCAGGGGGCAGCCACATGACAACAGTCATTGATATCACTCTTCATGACCCCTTGTATTCCCATCAATTCCACTGTGACGAGGAAATACTCGAAGAGTTAAACACCCCTGACTACCCATGGGATGCACTACACCACCAGATGCTCTTCTTTCCATTGGAATCCTCCACGTCTCCTAAATAACACCCCATATACGCAGTCGAGGCCAAGGATTTTATCCCATCAGGGCATATCAACTAGTTCAACAACCCCATTCCTACCCCTGATGATTTTGAAGAAGGCAACATGGCCAACATTTCCCCGACCATCAAAATCGACATTTCCATCAAAAATGGCATCGTCGAGGAAATCACCATTGGAGCCACTTTCCCTCCTCAAGAAATCACCACCTATAAAGCCCTCTTCCAGGAATATTGGGATATTTTTGCCTGGTCATACACAAAAATGCCTAGCATTGATCCCTCTATCATCAAACATCGCATTGACACCTGGCCCGACATTACACCAGTTCGTCAAAAACAATGACTGCTACACCCATCCAAAGCAGTGTCCATCAAAGCTGAGATTGACAAATTATGCGCAGGTGGGTTCATCTACCCCATCGCCTATACCTCATGGGTTTCCAACCCTGTACCCGTTAATAAAAAACAAGGCACTATCCATGTCTGCATGGAATTTCGTGACCTCAATCATGCATGTCCCAAAGACAACTTTCCAACACCTTTCAACGATCAAATTATCGATGATTTCATAGGCCACAAGGCTCTATCCTTCATGGATGGTTTCTCTGGTTATAATCAAATCCAAATTCACCCAGCCGATGAGTACAAAACCGCATTCACTACCCCTTGGGGTAATTTTGCATATCGTGTCATGCCTTTTGGCTTAAAGAATGCTAGTGCAACTTCCCAACGAGCTATGCCATACATTTTCATGATCTGGCTCATATCATCCTTGCATACTTGGATGACCTCACAGCTCGATCCAAGAAACGCCCCCAACATCTTGATGATTTACGGATCATCTTCCAACGGTGTCGTCAGTACAACTTCCACTTGAATCCCCTCAAGTACGTATTCTGTGTCACTACGGGGCGCCTCCTCGATTCATCATTTCCCAAAGTGGTATTACCATGGACCCCCTCAAAGTCCAAGCTATCACCAAAATTCCACCTCCCCGGAATTTACGACAACTCCAGAGCCTGCAAGGAAAAGCTAACTTCCTACGGCGATTTGTCCCTGAATACGCCACTCGCGCACATGTTTTCCTTCACTTACTAAACCACAACATCCTATTTTACTGGGATGAACATGCCCAAAAGTCATTTGATGATCTTAAAATGGCACTCTTCAACGCCCCTTTAATTAGTGCACCCGACTACAATCGCGACTATATCCTCTACATATCAGCATCAGCTGTCTCAGTAGCAGGAGTTCTCGTTCAACTCGGTGATGACGATTGTGAGCATGCCATTTATTATGTTAGTAAAAACCTCTCAGGGCCAACTTGAAGTATAAAAACGAAGCGAAACTAGCCTTGGTCGTCGTCCTCGCAGTCCAGAAACTACGCCATTACATTCTACTTCGCATGACTAAGGTCGTAGCAAATTCCAACCCTATGCAATACTTGCTCAGTTGTCAGAAAATTAATGGCAAATTTGCCCGATGGATCATTATCCTTCAGGAGTATGATCTTGAATTCTCAACACCCGAGAGCAAGAAATCTCTCATCCTTGCCGAACTTGTCATGACCTTCCCCTCTGATACTACCAGTGCCCCCGTCAATATCGACTTTCCTGACGAACACCTCTTTTACATCACTTTGGATGATCCTTGGTACGATGACCTCCTCGTCTACCTCAAAACTCAAAAGTTCGGTAACCACCTTTCATGAGATGATCGTCGTCGTATTCGCAACTAGGCCCCCGCTACCTCCTCATCAGAGACATCTTATATCGGCGAGGGGTCGACACCATTCTTTGTCGATGCCTGACCATTGACGAGGCCGATAGAGTCTTGAATGACTTCTATAGTAGCGCATGTGGGGGACACCTTTTGGGAATGTCCACTGCTCAGAAGATCATCCGAGCAGGTTACTTTTGGCCTACATTGTTTCAGGATAGCATTCATGCCATGAAACGATGCGAGAAGTGTCAGCTTTATGCCAACAAAACAACTTTAGTCAATGAACGTATGAGACGCCCTTTCTCTCTATGTGAATCCTTCGATCATTTTACATACCAATGTCCGATGATCATTGAATACAGGCAACACCAATTGGCCCTGATTCAAACCCCTACAAAATCGATGGTTGACCTTACATCATCACTAGAGGTTCTTCAAATCATTTCTCCCGAACCCAAGGCCCTCCCAACACCTCCATGGTTCTTGGATGACTTATCCAAGGATTCACCCCCAAATCCCCCCAATTCTCCCGCTCATTTCCCTACATAAATATTACATCCAACTACCATGGGTACTCCTCAGTACTTCGATATTTGGTTTATGTCAAGCAAACCATCACAATTCCATTACGACATTCCCCCTGCTTCTTCATCACCAGGGGGCAGCCACATGACAACAGTCATTGATATCACTCTTCATGACCCCTTGTATTCCCATCAATTCCACTGTGACGAGGAAATACTCGAAGAGTTAAACACCCCCGACTACCCATGGGATGAACTACACCACCAGACGCTCTTCTTTCCATTGGAAGCCTCCACGTCTCCTAACTAACACCCCATATACGCAGTCGAAGCCAAGGATTTTATTCCATCATGGCATATCAACTGGCTCAACAACCCCATTCTTACCCCTGATGATTTTGAAGAAGGCAACATGGCCAACATTTCCCCGACCATCAAAATCGACATTTCCATCAAAAATGGCATCGTCAAGGAAATCACCATTGGAGCCACTTGCCCTCCTCAAGAAATCACCACCTATAAATCCCTCTTCCAGGAATATTGGGATATTTTTGCCTGGTCATACACACAAATGCCTAGAATTGATCCCTCTATCATCGAACATCGTATCGACACCTGGCCCGACATTACACCTGTTCTTCAAAAAAAATGACTGCTACACCCATCCAAAGCAGCGTCCATCAAAGCCGAGATTGACAAATTATGCGCAGGTGGGTTCATCTACCCCATAGCCTATACCTCATGGGTTTCCAACCCTGTACCCGTTAATAAAAAACAAGGCACTATCCATGTCTGCATGGACTTTCGTGACCTCAATCATGCATGTCCCAAAGACAACTTTCCAACGCCTTTCATCGATCAAATTATCAATGATTTCATAGGCCACAAGGCTCTATCCTTCATGGATGGTTTCTCTGGTTATAATCAAATCCAAATTCACCCAGCCAATCAGTACAAAACCACATTCACTACCCCTTGGGGTACTTTTGCATATCATGTCATGCCTTTTGGCTTAAAGAATGCTAGTGCAACTTCCCAACGAGCTATGCCATACATTTTCATGATCTGGCTCATATCATCCTTGCATACTTGGACGACCTCACAGCTCGATCCAAGAAACGCCCCCAACATCTTGATGATTTACGGATCATCTTCCAACGGTGCCGTCAGTACAACATCCACTTGAATCCCCTCAAGTACGTATTCTATGTCACTGCGGGGTGCCTCCTCGGATTCATCGTTTCCCAAAGTGGTATTACCATGGACCCCCTCAAAGTCCAAGCTATCACCAAAATTCCACCTCCCCAGAATTTACGACAACTCCAGAGCCTACAAGGAAAAGCTAACTTCCTACGACAATTTGTCCCTAAATATGCCACTCACGCACATGTTTTCCTTCGCTTACTAAACCACAACATCCTATTTTACTGGGATGAACATGCCCAAAAGTCATTTGATGATCTTAAAATGGCACTCTCCAACGCCCCTTTAATTAGTGCACCCGACTACAATCGCGACTATATCCTCTACATATCAACATTAGCTGTCTCAGTAGCAGGAGTTCTCATTCAACTCGGTGATGAAG
Source organism: Picea engelmannii (assembly GCA_009831015.1). Classification (NCBI taxonomy): domain Eukaryota; kingdom Viridiplantae; phylum Streptophyta; class Pinopsida; order Pinales; family Pinaceae; genus Picea; species Picea engelmannii. The sequence continues at coordinate 458,490 of ML794779.1, forward strand.
ATTGTGAGCATGTCATTTATTACGTTAGTAAAAACCTCTCAGGGCCACCCTTGAAGTATAAACACGAAGAGAAACTAGCCTTGGCCGTCGTCCTCGCAGTCCAGAAACTATGCCATTACATTCTGCTTCGCATGACTAAGGTCATAGCAGATTCCAACTCTATGCAATACTTGCTCAGTCATCAGAAAATTAATGGCAAATTTTCCCGATGGATCATTATCCTTCAGGAGTATGATCTTGAATTCTCAACACCCGAGAGAAAGAAAGCTCTCATCCTCGTCGAACTTGTCATGACCTTCCCCTCTGATACTACCAGTGCCCCCGTCAATACCAACTTTCCTGACGAACACCTCTTTTACATCACTTTGGATAACCTTGGTACAATGACCTCCTCGTCTACCTCAAAACTCAAAAGTTCGGTAACCACCTTTCATGAGATGATCGTCGTCGTATTCGCAACTAGGCCCCTGCTACCTCCTCATCGGAGACATCTTATATCGGCGAGGGGTCGACACCATTCTTTGTCGATTCCTGACCATTGACGAGGCCGATAGAGTCTTGAACGATTGCCATAGTGGTGCATGTGGGGGACACCTTTTGGGAATGTCCACTGCTCAGAAGATCATCCGAGCAGGTTACTTTTGGCCTACATTGTTTCAGTTTAGCATTCATGCCGTGAAACGATGCGAGAAGTGTCAGCTTTATGCCAACAAAACATGAGCACCACCTGCTCTTCTTCATCCAGTCATCACTACTGACCCTTTTTGTAAATGGGGCATCGACTTCATGACTTGTAATCCCCCCTCCAGCAATGGACACAAATACATTGTTGTCGCAGTTGATTATTTCACAAAATGGGTGGAAGCTATGCCCACCTTCAACAATACCGATGACACCGCAGCGCATTTTTTCTTTAACCACGTCATATCTCGCTTTGGAGTACCATTCCAACTTGTTTCCTATCATGGGAAACACTTCGAGAATGAGATTTTTGTCGAACTCTCATCTCGGTTAGGGTTCTCCCACTAGTTTTCCTCACCATATTACCCCCAATCTAATGGACAGGTCAAAGTAGTTAACAAGGTCCTCAATACCATGTTACAGCCCACGGTTAATAAACATAATACCAATTGGCATCACATGTTATTTTTTGTGCTATGGGATTATCGTACAGCTGTGAAAACAACCACTGGTTTCACACGATTTCATCTAGTCCATGGGGTTGAGGCCACTCTTCCCATCAAGTGTGAAATTCCCACCTTACGCACCACAATTAAGCTATTACCCGACACTGCTCCAATGGAGAAGCGCTTGCTGAACTTAGAGTCCCTGGATGAAGATCATTGATCTTCATTACAGAACAACGAGGCAGCTAAAAAATGGTCCAAAGCCACCTTCGACCGCCATGTCAACCTTCTCTCATTTCACGAAGGCAACCTCATCCTTGCTTACGATATCGCTAACGATACCTTTGGTCATGGAAAATTCGAGTCACTATGGCATGGCCCATACATCATCCAACATTGCCTCACCAAAGGTGCATACATCCTAGCCTCTCCCGAAGGCCTCTCTCTCAAAGAACCCATCAACGGGTTATACTTAAAGAAATTTTATGCCTAAATGTAGCAGTTCTACTTTAGGTTATTTCATTTATAGTGTTTTTAATCTTTTTTTCCATCCCTCATGTCTAAATGATCATTTGTGCTATTTGACAGATGCTTTCTCCACTAGCCTACCACATCGGTTACGCTGACGACAACAGCTGTTGGACACAAAATCTCGCTTCGACATCTTGGGCCCTCTATACCCCCTCACAAGAAATGCTCCATTCGAGCGGCATATGTTTGGGTTCAGCCACCAACAACCAAGCCAAATACATTGTCATCATTGGCCTCCTCGCTGATGCCCAACATCATCATATTCATCACCTTAGCATCTTTCTCGACTCTCAACTAGTCATTCTCTAGCTCAACAATGTGTACCGTGTACGCGATCCTTGACTCTTCCACAAATACCTGCAGGTTAGACTTTTATCTCGACATTTTGATTCCATTACATTTACACATAGTCCAAGACAATTGAATCAAATTACAGATAACTTAGCTAACATTGTGTTAGACTAGCATATATCACATCAAGATACCTCTACACATATATAAACATATCAACAACCTTTCACCTCATACATAGATTAGACATCATCAACACATTAAAAAAACACATTTAAACATCACATAGATCTCAAAATGTATACTCATGTATATATAAGATAGTCCACAGTGCCATCCAAATGTTTACATACAAAAATACAAGTATCCGTAGGCCAGTGAAGCACCTCGGTACAAAACGGGCTCACTAGCCTATATACAAAAATACAAAAATACATAGAGCACCACTCAAGGTGCCTCTAGAGCACCACCTCCTACCCCTCCCTTAAGCGGTGGTCCCCCACCCACTACTAGTCCCTCCTGACTAGGAGGTAACCGTCCGGTCATAGCAGCACCTGCTACTGCTGCTCGTCGTACCATGGCCCACCACGGTGGTGAAATCCCCACACACTACTCCAGGATGCCCTCATCCTGGATACGCAACCACATGCCCTCAGGCACGCCCTACAGCACCACCTCCAGGCGGCGACGAATATCCTCAAAATCTGCTTCGGCATCAGCCCGAGGAGCATGTGATGGCCCGACACCTGGGTCATCAAAACAACGTCTCCTCGCCACTCTCTTAGGCTCAGCTGGTCTTGCCTCGACGTCCTCACACCGATATCTCTCTCCTACCCATGGCCCTCCCCGCGGCAGTCTCCCTGGCTCCTAATGAGCCGATGCCCTCAACAACTAAACCTTGTGCCCGCGAGGTGCCACATATGCACATACAAAAGAAACAACATATAGTATCAGCATCTATACCAAATACACATGTCATGCTATCTCAAAAAAAAATATATATATCAAACTCATCAACATACCTCGATGATCAAAAACCTCCCCTGGAGGTATCACCATGTCCGGATCACCCTGGAAGTCAACACCAGCATACGAAAACTGTAGTATCACTTGCGGCATCTGCCACCACACCTATGCCACCTCAGCCATGAAGAAGTGGTCGCCCTCGCCACCACCATGGAGAAGAAAAATAGTCAACCACCACTTCAGTCGCGGCTCTTGCACCCTAGGAGCACCCAATAAAACCCTAAGGTGCAACATAGGCACCCTCTCCAAAAACTAGGCCACTAGGATGGACCCAATAGCAAACTCTCCTGTATCAGTGGACCGACAATGGTCCAACTACCCTACCATCCTCGTATGTAGTGTAAGCCCCCAGGCAAAGTGCTCATTGGCCAGTACCCTCTCTATAATACTCAGCTAACCACCACTGATCTACTGAGTCGCAAGGGACCGGTACACCCTCACAATCATCGCTGTTATACAGCGATGCGCTAGAGCATCCATTGCCCCGATGCTCACAAGAGAGCTTGACATAAAGTTCACCCTGAAACAATATCTCTTACTCACTGTCACTAGCACCACATCAACAGGTAATATCAGCTCCGTCGGTAGGGGCGTTCCTCAAAACGGGAGCCTAGTCAAAAAACAGATATCCTCCACCGTAGTGAAGGCAAGCTGCTCTCCCCGCACCATAAAGTAATGCAAGTCCAGACTCTACATTTGGATAAGGTACTGCAGGAGATGCTCCTATGCCCATATCAACGGGCACTCAAAGAACTTCAGTAGCCCACATGCTTCCAAAGTAGCACGAACCCCCAGCTCCTTAATAGCCATAACATCTCTCAGCTGGGACTAATCCCGCTCTCTCCAACCAACCGACATCGTGCAAAATGATCGCCTGCAGCCACATAAAGTATTCCTAGTTCAGCCACATGGACCATAAACAACATTAGAAAGATAATTTTTACACCTGTCAACCTCGCCCCAAAGGCGCGGTTGTTTAACCCACAAGAACACACACATGTGTGCCTATTCACTCCACAGGCGCACACGTATGCGCGCATGTTCATTCCATAGGTGCGCCTATCCATCCCATAGGCACGCACGAGTGCACGCCTGCTCAAACTGCAGGGGTGCCTCCATGCGCCCCTATCACAAACATAGCACGCATCAAAGCACGCCTGTCCACTACACAGTCGTGCACACTTACGCAGCTGTGTAGCCAACACGCACATAATGCACGCCTTTGTCCCCCTTATGGGCACCCCCATGCGTAACTATCTAGACGGAAGGCATGCACTTGTGCGCGCATACTTCCGGATTTCCCCCGCACATGGGGGCCCACATCCATAAAACCCCCTGTACGACCCTCTGTACAGGCCCTACCCAAAAATGGAAACCCTAATTCTATGCAGGATGATCAGACTACTAACCTGAAGCTCACTGGTCCTTGATTGGCTGCCTCATTCTCCTGGAATCTCCAACTCTCCTCTAAATACTTCTCGTCCAGTCACTCTAGTAGCAAGTACAAATGAGGTGGCAATGTGGGCCCTACAACTATATATAGGCCTTTTTCACCAAACTTCCACTCACCATTCCGGGAGCTCCGGGTGACCATTCTTCGATCTGTCTTTAGCCACGAGATCAGCATCCCATCATCTACATCACGATAGTCCCCAGGTCACTTTTCATCTTGAGCCCCCGAGATGCCATTTTTTTTCATACCCTGACCAGGTATGCATGCTCATATTCAAAATTATCAAATAAATACTCGTATGTTCGATTCTCTTCAGATATGGTTCATGTCGAGTATTTGGTTTTCATGTGTGCAGATACTTGGTCATCATACATCAACACAACCCCTTCAGGTATATACTTAGCACTAGCATGTAGTCATTCCCTCTGAATCTCACTTGCATCTCCAGTCACACCCTCTGACATTTGCCTCTAGGATCCCCATCTCTAGCTTTGCAGTACCAATACCTCCATTTGCATCTTTGGTACTGTCACCCGATAACACTCTTACCTACATGAGTTGTCCCATTCATAGCACCCTTTTGCGCCTTTGATACTCATGTTTTTTTTCAAACCCTTTAGGGATGGGAGTCCCGATAGTCTTCCATCATGTCGCGAATCAGCCACATACTTCTTCTCCTCATTTTTCTAGCTTTCCCACTGAACTCCCAGATTATCTCTTCAAGGTTCTATTTTTTACTGCACCTCCGTAGTATCATGAACCCTCCATTTCATCCACAATCAGTTTGCCCCTCTGCAAATTTCCCTTCATTTCACCTACCTCATACAGAAACCCACCCATAGGGCCCCCACCCTCCACCAGTTCTCCAATAAAATTGTGCCCTACCTGGGCCAACCATATTACATCGAGGCACCCATTTCTATATTTGTACACTTATCCCAAATTATTCTTTATTTATTGTAAAAATGCCTTTATTTCCCGCATTTCCATACCTTTTTGTCGTCTCCTTTGGCGGCCTTCTCCCATTTTTGGAAAAATAAACCTATGTCGCCCTTGGTTGGGGCACTACTTATCATCTACCCTTGATGAAATCATCCATATATTCAGAGTATCCCACAGGCCACTTACCTCTACCCTCTGAGTTTGTTCACTTTGTCCTGCCTTTTTCACAACTTATCCCCTGTCTTGTTGTCCCCCTGACACTTGACCTCATTGAACAGTTGTAGCCACTTTTACCTCACATATACCTCAACCAAGGGCAGTCTTGAGTCTTCCTATATCTTGAATTCGTCCATGTACCTCCTCCAATTCCTAACCTCACCTAGTAGATTTCACGAAGCCCTTTTCTTCTGTGAGTCACATCCCCCCTTTTTGTCGACATCAACACAGTTTTCCAGAAGGGTGACAGTATCTTGAATCTCATTCCCTTTCTCATGAGATCTCTCGGACGACACAGGGAGAACCACAATTGCTCCCTACTATTGTTGACCCCCATAACATTCAATTTCATTATTTTCTCATGTTACGATGGGTCTTACTTTGCGACTATTGTAGTTATTTCTTATACTTGTTGAAGACCTCTGAACTTGGTTGGGCTCTCAATGCCTACATAATCCATGATACTTCTTATAGATATCGTTGTCTACTGTTCAGAGTATGTTCTTCCGCAGAATTATCTTTTTCCTTTATCACGACTGCCCCTGAGGGCACTACAGTTGTCTACATCAACACTTCATTTCTTTTTGAGTTACATAACACGAGCATGGGGCATGCCCGCCTCGTTTGTACATAGTTTATTTTTACACACCTTATGGAAGGTTTGGTTCTATAGGTTCCCTTCTCCCTCCAACGGGTATCTCTTGAAAACCCCACTATCACTCTCTCTTACAACAACACTCTTAGTAGAAGAAACATTGATGCATTTCGGCTATACGTATGCTCCTAACCTCATCCATCAGGGGGCATCTGTTATCACTGAAATTTCGTCCGCAAATGGTTACAAGAATTCAACATCATCAAACAGTTATGAGGTCACCCATGGACCAAAATTACCACAAAAGAATTTCCAAAGGGCCAAAAACTATACAAATAGTGACAAAATTAAAGGGCGCTATGAATACATAAGGCACGCGTTCACATGCGCAAAACAGAAATGCAAAAATCACGCACATGTGCACGATGTGTGATTGTTGTCGCAAAAAGGCGCGCACCTGAGAAACGACACATTTATGAGACTAGTCGGCCTCCCACCCACTTCTGGTTCAACTTCCAAGTTGATTTGACACTCAAATATGGACTGGATTCGACTGGGTGGTTGGTCAAAGACCTAGAAATTCCCTAATTAGCCTCTTTACACACTACAAACTAGCTGGACAATACCTCAAAGGAATGCTATAAAAAGGCCATGGATACACTTCATTTTTCAAGGAATTCATAGCAAAGTTATGCTGCCATTATTCTCTTGAGGAATAATCTATTCCCATCAAGAGTATACTAGCATCATTGCATTGGGCAATCCATCTCATCCCTTGAGTGGATTAGCAAAGAATTCTTTCACCATTTTCATTTTCAAAGTTGTAAGAAGAGCTTATTTGTGGGGGTCCAAGAGCCCTCCCTTGGAGGAAGAAGGGACTCATAGTCCTCTTTCTTCTCGGTGTTTTCTTTCACTAATATCAGCCTTATCATTGGTGACATGGGTCTCATTGTTTCTTTTCTCCTTATGTCCCTATGCTTATTAATTTAGTTGTTGTTTTATTTCTTAGTTTAATTCTTAGTTGTTCTTTTATATTTCTTTCTCTAACCCTTTTCCTTGTAGCTGTCCTACTTAGCAAACCCAACTAAGCTTGCAAGCACCTCTATTTTTCTCACTAAGGTGATGAAAGAGGCGCAACAACTGCAGCCAAGAAGGAATTGAATAATAATAACAAAATAGAAATGGATTTCATCTGGGAAGGATTACCTAATCCGGTAAGAGAAAAGGTTGGTAAATTTTCATCATCCAAATAACTTTGGGATAAGTTACATGACATATATTCTTCACCCATCGCAGATTCAGAAAATGCCAAAGAAGATGTAGATACAGATCAAGAAGAATTATGTTCACCATGTCAAACATATTCAGAAGATGAGGAGTACATAATCACCAGAGGTATGTTTTTTTGGCTTAATTGTGAAAAACATGGGCATCTTGAAATAGAATGCCATGAAGGAAATGAGACAGAAAAACTAATTGAAAAGGAAGACAATTATGAATTGTTGGCCCTTGACCAAGTTTTGAGGATTCTTGGTCAGGTTTGACCTATTTTTGGGACTTTGACAGGCTGTCGAAGGCGGAGCGCAAGATTAAGCAGAGATCGCGGGATCTCGGCCCCTTTTAGGGCCCCTTTTGGGATTCGAGATTATGTAATGGGTATGGGGATGTTGGCCCATGGGTTTACCCATTCTTAGGTATATTTTGTAATGTATAAATAAGTAGCTAGGTGATGTAAGAAGAGGCCAGGGTGCTAAGTGTTGAAGTTCGATCTATGTGATCAAAAGTGCTAAATGTTTAGTAGAGATTGTTGTTGTGCATACTGTATGAGGCTTGCAGATCTCAGTGCAAGAAACTGTAAGAGATTGAGGAGAGGCTTAGTGTTGTAACCTAGCTCGAGGAAGGAGGATCTAGCGAGGTGTGAAAATCTCCTATACTCTGTGGAGTAGGTTTTTTGTGGTTCTGTGCATGTCACTGATTGAAGAAGCTAATAAAGAAGACGAAGAGTTGGTGGACGTAGCCCCAGGGTGGGGATGAGCCATGTACATGTTGTGTTTCTCTTCTTTGTGCGATGTATTGATATGTTTATATGTTAACTTGCTTAGTGCTTCAACATAGATGAATGGTAGATAGATATGTTAATGCTATGTGCTTAATAGTATCGACGAATACTAGATCTGGCCTATGTGGATGTTCTTAGTGATTGAATATAGTAGATCTAGTTAAATACTACAATTCTCTGTAATTAGGGTTTAACTGCGCTGTAAACTAAGACTGGATATTGATGAACTATAACTGCTAAGTGCCCTGTTAAGCTATTACAGTCACAGATCTGTGTCCCGGATAAGGTTGTAGACACTGGAGTCCTACAACCACCCCTGCCTCTACCTCGAGTGAGACTTCATCTGCTTCGAAGGTGTTGTCGAAAGGGCTAGTAGTTAGCATTGAACCCTGGGTCTGCTCCTGTGCCAACAAATGGTTCCATTGTCAGGAATAAAACTGTGATTGCTGGGAACCGATGAAGAAGAAGATCTATGCGAATATCCGATCTGAAACTATGAAAGCTCCATGCATAGATCTATTTCCCTAGTGCACAACATTCCACTTGACCTATGAATCTCTGTGTCAAGAAGAAGGGTCAGATCTGAAGAAAAGAGGTAAGATCTAAAATCTTTGTTCTCTGAGAAAGGTAAAAGTGAGATTTTTTTCTTAAAGAGGTAAGATTTGCAAGCTCTGTGCTCTGATAAAGGTAAAGAATAGTGAATTTTTTTAGATCTAGAAGCTTTTTTCTTTGCTGAAGATAAGATTAGTGGAAATTTTTGTTTCTAAAGTATGGATCTAGGTATGTTTGATAATATTTTTCCTAGCTTGAAAAATAAGGCACTGATAGATGAAAGAAGATTTGATATGAGTAGATCTGATAAGAATAGTGAAAGATATGTTATACCTATGCATAAAGAGAATGTTTGGACTAACAAATGGATGCAGGATCCTAGAAAGAATTTTTTGCAGGTTAGATACTATGATCCTAGTGCACAGTACAGGAAAGGTTGGGGATCATTTAAAAGAAAACGAGGATTAACCCTTTGTTACAGTTGTAGAAGACCGAGACATCTGGCTAAGTAATTCCCTGGTAGAAGATCTAGTTGTCTTTGTTGTAGAGCTATGGACAATGAAGTATTGGATTTCCCTAGAATGATTGCTAAGGTTGAAAGAATGAATATGAACCAAGAAAACCCTAAGGTAGATCCAGAAACTAAGATTATGGAAGAACCCCAGAAAAAATCAGAGAAAGTATTGCTACAGATGAAAGAAACCTTGAATGACCATCGACATATCAGTTTATCAGAGATATTTAAAGAAAAAGAGTTCATTGAAGCAAGAATAGGAGACTTTGACATTGATTTTATCCTAGATGAGGAAACACAGGTGAATATCATGACAGAAAGAACTTGGGAAATTTTAGGGGAGCCTACTATGATTCCTTCATTGGGAGGAATAAGATTATTCAAAGGAAAACTGATAACCCTATGTGGAAATCTCACCCAAATATCTATGAATGACAATGGAACTTCGACAGAGGAAGATTTTGAGGTTGTTAAATTTATGGAGAACAATGCTCCATTTACTATGTTACTAGGAAAACCTTGGATCGAGAAGGACCAGGCTAGAAGGAAAGAAGAAGAAGTCTTAGAGAAAAAGAAACAAGATTTTATAAATTTCATGACTAGGAGGATCACACAGTTGATTAAAGAACAGGAGAACCGATCGAACATACTTAGGGCCAGATACTTGGATGTCGAAGTTGGAAGGACACATGAGGTATAGAATAATAGATCATCTACCCCACATAGAGAAGAAGTATTACCCTTGAATCTTAGGAAAGAATCTCAACAACGTGAAGTTACTATGCCAAAAGAAGACAAGAATAATAATGGAAAGAGGAATAACGAGATGAAGCTCACTAAAAAGAAGGCTTGGAAGCTCAGCAAAAAGAGAGCAAAGATTGAAAAGTTACAGAAGGGTCTAGAGGGAACTTCGCAAAGGGAAAATTTACAAAATAGGAACTTCATCGGGATATCAGAACATCGTCACATGGAACTTTTCCATAGTGAAGAAATATAGCCGTTGGAAATAGTATAACCATTATACCAACCCCTCGAATGGGTAGACAAGAATTTATGGTCCGACATCTCACCATAAAACCGTTGGGACCACACCGTAACATAAAGAACTGAGTTAACGAAGACTTCTCGCTCGTTGGAGGGATTTGTTGCTTCATTATCTATTTATTTCGTCGAACTGTACCCCGAGAACACTTTTGATAACTATGAATCTGAGCCTGCATATTAGTTGATTACACATAGTGATCATCACGCTATCACCATCTATCCCATTGCAATGACTAGTTACTCTTCAAACCCGAGATATTCAACCACTAGTGCGTATGTCCGAAGAAATTAGCACAGTCGAAGAGTCTATGAAGGAGGTACTCATTGACCTCATGACTGAAAGAGTAATGTCTAAAAGAGTAATGTCTGAAAGAGTAATTTCTTTGTATGTACAAGCGTCTCAACGAGAGGAGTGCAAGCCTTTCTGTCGACTGCTCGCAAATCCAGGCCATCCCGACCAACAACAAAGAAGAGAAACAAGCACAGAGATGACCTAGAAAATGTGAATATGATCCCGACCATATTTCCCAATTACATCCCACCTCTGGCTGGCGCGGTGAGTCGAGATAGTGTGCCAAAATATTTTGAGTACACTGTGGTTACTGCCTACCTCCTGAAGGGGATATGCACAGTAAGAGCTCAGTAGGACAAGATCACAACGTTGAAGTTCAACGAATTCAACCTAGGATATCACAAGAACCATATCATGCTCACCTTGACCAGGATGAAGGGGAAGAATTTGAAGATAATCCCCCAGCCGTGGACAATGAACCTCGTGAAGTCCACCCTACTCAATGTAATGAAAATCCCACACTTCGAAAGGCACCAGGAAGTTAACGCCTGTGTCAAGATACTACTTTCATGTTACCATGGAGGATACTTATGGCTCGACTACCATATAATAGTTGATCTAAAGTTGATCCATAGGTTCACATGATTGAGTATGCAAGGACCTGATCCACGGGACTTCTATCCAGGAAAAGGCACAGATCCCACACTAGCACAGAAGATCAAGGATACATACAACGATGTTCATAAGGGGACACGAGTCTATAAGTTAGCTTCCATCTAGAATGGCGCAGTGTGCCTAGCATGTCAGTTAATTGTAGGGAAGCTAGTACGAAAGAACCGACCCCTGCAGGTCATAGGGTTTGTCGTTGACCTTGCTGGGAAGTGCATGGAAGGTCTCCAGATGAACTGGGTGAAGTACCTAGTTAATCATCTTGAATTGGACTGTCGCAAAGCAAAGGATCAGGGATATGAATTCCATTTTAGTTGGCTCCTAATCCTTATCATGTTTGTTGCTTGGGAAATGTCATAAGGTGCGACCTTCCTAGACATCGAGCCATTCGAGCTGCTTGCTGTGAAGTTGACCATGCTCTGGTACTCGAGTGATATGAGAAAACAATGGTAGTTGAACATTGTTTATCATATGTATTACCTCCAACTGAAGAGAGCCATAAAAACTGAACCTCGCATGACTTCGAACACCATACAGAGGTTCCAACCCTTGATGAAGTTTCATGTAGATTGAAACTTCATCTACATTATAGCGCAAGAAGATGAGCATAAAGAGGAGCGTCAGTCATACTACAATCTCACAAAAGAGGACCTTGAGGAAATCATGAAGGACTGGTCGGTAGACCTCCTTATTCTTACAGACCCTGCAAAGATGTCTGACCCTGACAGCCTAGAGACAACGCACAAAGAACATGATACACCTGAACACAACAGAAGGAAGAAAACCGAAGAGGTCCAAGACTTAAGTAGTTCCTCAGGAAAGACTGCTTCAGTATCACCTGACCGAGGGGGTGATGATGAAGTAGAAGAGATAAATGGAAAAGAAGATAAATAAAACAACGTGAAGTAACACCACCTCGAGATGAGACCGATCCCCTGAAGAAGAGGAAGTTTTCTCCTCTGAAACCTTCTTCCTGGAAGAAATCTAGAGTCACTGTGACCAAGATGCATATTGTACTCACTACCGATGATTTTGACTTAATCATAGCAGCCCTAAACGACGCCTCGTAGGAAATCATGGAGAAACAAGAAGCCAAGCAAGAGGAAATGTACGACAGAATTGAGGTCAAACTTCTAGGGGTACATTAAGTCCCTTCAGTCCAGTAGCTCAGTTTCCACTGTGCCCCTTCCATCAGGAGAACCAGAGTTGGGAGATGAGCTAGCCCAACTCCGTCAACTAGCATATGCAACCGAAGATCACCTTCATCGAGCACAAGAAGAAAAATAACAAGCCACCCAGGCCTTGAAGAAAGTGCAAGGAGTACTCGTAGAACAACAATGACTTGTAGAGCAGGAGAATGTTACTCTTCAGATGAAGTTTTAAAAAGAGAAAACACAAATTTAGCAAGAAAATGAATAGTTTCTCGTAGAGCAACTCGAAGTGAAAGAAGCAGTCAATAGAGAAATTTTCTCTGTGACAGGCTTAGAACCACAGGCAGAAGACCGAATCACGCATCAAGTAGAGCATCTTGCGGAATCTATCCATCAACTACAACAATGAATAGTAGACATAGAGCTCCGCATAGTGCCCGACACTCCACAGGATGTAAGGGATCAAAGAGAAGTAAATGCCCGAAGCACAGTTGAAAGAATCAAGGGCCTTGCCATAGAATGTAAGAAATTGAGTGATCACAGTGCCAAGACGTATGAGTGACTCACTGAGAATCCAGAACTGAAAACACTGGAGTCATATCTCCAAGAGGTGAAGTATCAAGAAGAAACAATACAGGTGTGGTTGAAGCCCCTGTCAGTTGTTGAAAGTATGAAGCGATCTCAAGAATAGCGCACTGCCTAGAAGTAGGTCCACACCATTCAGAGCAGAGTCATGGAAGTAACTCAGAGGCTCCAACCTATACAAGACAAGGATTTTCAACTATTCATAGAGATCAAAGGCCAAGGAGAAAAACTAGAGCAAGTCATCACTACAGCAGAACAATGCCTAAAGAAACCTATCAACAAAGCTATTATCCAGAAGTTCGCTAAATAGGAGGTCGTGGCACAACAACAAGTTGAAGAAGCTTGAACCAAGCTCGAGGTTTTTGAGGTAGAATTATCCATATCAGAGTGACTCAGGATGAGTCACAGGTGAGTGTTGGAGGCCTATTGGATCTTGACCAAGTGTTGAGGATCCTTGGTCAGGTTTGACCTATTTTTGGGACTTCGATAGGATGTCGAAGGTGGAGTGCAATACAAAGCAAAGATAGTGAGATCTCGACCCCTTTTAGGGCCATTTTTGGGATTCAGGATTATGTAATGGGTATGGGGATGTCGTCCCATGGGTTTACCCATGCTTAGGCCTATTTTGTAATGTATAAATAAGTAGTTAGGCGATGTAAGAAGAGACCAGTGTGCTAAGTGATGAAGTTTGATCTATGTGATCGAAAGTGATAAATGCTAAGTAGAGATTGCTATTGTGCATACTATATGAGGCTTGCAGATCTCAATGCAAGTGAGTGTAAGAGATTGAGGAGAGGCTTAGTGTTGTAACCTAGCCCGAGGAAGGAGGATCTAGCGAGGTGCACATATCTCCTGTCCTTTGTGGAGTAGTGTTTTTTTGGATCTATGCATGTGAATGATTGAAGAAGATAGTAAAGAAGATGAAGAGTTGGTGGACATAGCCCCAGGGTGGAGGTGAACCACGTACATGTTGTGTTGCTCTTCTTTGTGTGATGTGTTGATGTGTTTATATGTTAACTTTCTTAGTTCTTCGACATAGATGAATGGTAGATAGATATGTTAATGCTATGTGATTAATAGTATGGATGAATAATAGATATGGCCTATGTGGATGTACTTAGTGCTTGAATATAGTAGATCTGGTTAAATGTTGCAATGCTCTATAATTAGGGTTTAATTGCATTGTAAACTAAGACTAGATATTGATGAACTATAACTGCTAAGTGCCCTATTAAGGTGTAAGGTAGCTAGAGAGGTAGTGGGGGGGGGCAGAGGGCCCATAGTGATAATAGTGGAGTTCATTCAATGTAAGATGGACTAGGTCCACTATATTATTAAATAAGGCCCACTATGGTAGTTAGATATAATAAATGTAAGAGGACTTCTTAGAAGGTTCTACTTCTAGAAGATTC
>ML794779.1:482110-499416 GCA_009831015.1 Picea engelmannii
AAAAAATAGATCAATAAGTTACGGCAAAAAATCGCGGTTGTTTTCGGAAAAACCCTGAAAAACTGCAGAATTTAAAACGCTCATAACTTTACTTCCCGAACTCCGTTTCGGCTGATTTTTTTTTTGAAATTGGGTATTTTTCCAAGAGGAATTCAAATAACCAATTTGTTTTTCCAAATTCAGCTCGTAAAACTTTAAATATGAGCTTGAAGTGCGCCGCCCTCTTTTTCTTCCCTAGAAAAAAGTTTCCACAAAAAGATAAAACAAATCTTTCTTTCTTTGGCCAAGGAAAGTGCTTTGATACCAATTGTTAAGTACCTATACCAGATATTAAAATATACTTCATAAATAACCAAGAATAAACCATAAATCATTCACTATAACATGAACACAAGAAATAGAGAAAACCCTTGAGGTAGGGTAACACCATATATTAATCCTTATGGAAGGATAAAACTCCTCAAGTAATCCTTGCTTGTACAATCACAATATTTTTCACTATATTTCATTACATTGCCTACACTTCTTTATATATCTCTCCCTATCTCCTAGGAACCTTCTAGAGAGCCTTCTCACATTTATTACATCCAACTACCATAGTGGGCCTTTATTAATATAGTGGACCTAGTCCACCTTACATTCAATGACCACATTCCCATATATTAAATGAATTCCACTAATAACACATAACTACATTCCCATTGGGTACCTCCCTAGGTACCCCATATTACCTCCCTAGGTATACCACAAGGATACCCGAGGCAGTCCCACCTAGTGTTATTTCCTTGATCTCTGCTAAGAAATGCAGGAAGGTCATCTCTCAGATGGGCAAGTTTGTCTTATTCGTGATTCACTCTCAGAATAAGAAAAGATTACAGCCACATCCAAGGTCTCTATGGCCAACCTCTCCACACAGCAGAATCAAGTAGATAAGGTCGTGAAAGAATACTCGGATATCTTCTCCTCACCTACAGGGGTACCTCTGCACTGCCAGGTCAAGCACACCATCAATCTAACCCCCGACGCACTGCTTCCTAATGGGCCATTATATCATTGCTCTTTGTTAGAGAATGAGGAGATCAAGTGACAGATCCAAGAACTGCTCCACAAGGGGCACATTCACCCCAACTCATCATCTTGCGGGAGCCCAATCGTGCTGGTACAGAATAAATATGGAATAAGGCAACTCTGTATTGATTACCGGGCTCTAAATAAAATCACAGTCAGAAACTGGTACCTGATTCCCCGAATCGACGACCTACTTGACCAACTCACGGGGGCCAAATACTTCATTAAGATTGATCTGAAGTCTGGCTACCACCAGGTCCCAATAGAACAGACAGATGTTAGCACAAATTCTAGTATGGGTCGTTTTCTCTCCTAAGTCGAGCCCATGGTGAAAAAGGTGAAGAGGTGAGCTAAAAACCCACTAAAGGGTGATTATTCAAGGCCTGTTCTAGAAGTTCCCAAGCGCATATATAAGAATATCTCGTTTGGGGTTCAAAGTCAAGCAAGCAGGCGAAGATCTATTTTCAATGGCCAAGATTCATCAAGGAAGCAGATCAACATTCAGTGGGAATTCACGATTAGCAAATTTGCGCGAGGAAATCACCTATATCGCAGAAGTGATCGGGGTCATCCATTTCAGTATAAATAGGTGGCATGAGATCGAGATTCATCGTGTTTCAGTTACCAGGACTTCGATATAAAAGGAGCAAGAACTCTCGATGGGTAAATTCTCAAAAGAATCTGGTTCGTTGATCATGGAGCAGTCTCAGCTGTCTATCAGGGACGACTCTCGGTGCATGAAGCTAAGGAGCAGGAAGATCTGAGTGGCCAGGATCTGCGTGCCCAGATCTACGACCAGGGTTCCATTTTGGACCCCCTTCGTANAATTCTACCTTTAACAAGGGGGGGGGGGGGTCCAGAATTGAGAGCACATCTCTCAAGGGCCTGGATTTGGGAGCCCGGATCTACAATCAAGGTTGGATTCTAGACCCCCTTTGGTTATCTACCTTTAATAGGGGGGGTACGTAATTGGTGGCTTAAAGCGGGTCCCCCTCTCATCTCCTCACGATTTCCTCCACCTTTCATCTTCTGCCATTTGTCTTCCACTCCATATCTCACCTCCATTCGGTGCCATCCTGGCCCACCTTATTCTCCTTTCAACATATTTCCTTCTAACAGTTGTCCCTCTCCTTTCCGCATCGCTCCTTCATAAGCAATGCATCCTCCCTCGACCAATCATGTCCCGTCATCTCCTCATTTGTTGTTTCCCCTCATCCCTGCCTGGTCACCGCTCATCCACCACTTCTAATCATGTGCCCCAATATTCACACCAGCCTCCATGCCTTATCATTAGGTCGATCAACCGATCCAGATGGCAACACAAGAGGGCCTCCATGTCCCAAGATTGTAGATTCGGTCGGGTCATTCCCAATCCCAAGGAAGCAGTTATTGAGGTGGTTGGTGGTGGTTAGACATCATCTCCACCATAAATGGAAAGTATAGAAAGGCACCTGAGACAGGTCAATTATTTTACAGGGTTGCCATGAGCTTGGTTGCATCTAACACAAGCGCACGATCATCCATAGACTGCAGGTGCAATCTTCTAGTAAACATGCAGATGTAATGTTTTTAATGATGAGTCTTGGTTTTGTTGTTGTTATTGGCTTTGGGTGTATGTAGGCAATTTTTCCATTTTTGTGATATATCAAAGGTATAGCTAAGCTCCCGACTGTAAATCTTTAACAAATCCTCTGGTTCTTTGGTTATACAATGATATTTTGAGATTTCTTTTTTAATGGAGGCCAACCTCCTCCTTTCCTTGTTCCTCTGAATCTAAAAGCCCGGGTATGGATGATCCAGTCAGGTGTTGTTGTAACTATATGATGTATGTTTGATTATGTTAGTTCTGCAACGTTTGAGGTTTACTTTGAAGTTTCTCCAGTTTGAGAGGATCTCACATCTGATACTTTTCCCCTTCTTTCCCTCCAGTTACTCACCACTATGTAAATTTACTGGCTCAAGTTAAATCAAGACCTCACATGTCCTTGTTGTTCCAACCCAATTTTCTGAGTGAGCGATATTGTTCTGAGTTTACTTCCATTCGATCACCCCCCTTTATAAACAAATAGTGACATAAACTAATGGGCCTAAGGCTTACTCCTGCTACAATCCAAGAGTGACTTCTGTAGCCAACATTTATGGTGTCGTTGCCGAGGACGAAGTTGAAAATTTTCCCAGGGATTGAACGACATCGAGCCTCTGATTCTGAAGGTGCATCATGCATCAGAGCCCTACAAGATTGCTACTGTGCACCTGGTGACTACATTGTGATGAATCCACCGTGGAGAACCTGTTGTTTTAGTTGTGGCTTCCAAAGGTAGACACATGTGGTCCCATCCACAGCTACCTCTAGATACACCTAAATCTAATCTGAAGGTAATTAGCAGAAGAGGAAAGGCCTCTGAAGGAGAAACTTCCACCACTGAACCAGGTAATTTGCCATCTCCTTCTGTAGAAACTCCATTTTCTTCTCCTCAGCTTCCTAGCAGACCTGTTTCTGAAGTTTCCTGTTTCCTAAATTTCAGGAGTGTTCCTGCTAAGTTTTCCTCTCCTGGTCTGGGATTGGAAGGAGAAATCCTTGTCACTCCCCTCTCCCCTGAAGTTGTACCTTGGCATAAAACTAGGACCACAGAAGACTTCCCCACTCCTAGTTTTACCACCCCTCTTATTTTTACTGTTATTGCTACTGCACAGAGAGAAGCGTCTGCTGACTTAAGCCCTCTAGCCTTCTCTCTGAACCCCCCATTGTTTCCCCTTCCACCTAGAAGCTCATTTCCAGTATCCCCTATATTTCAAGCTCTCTGATTTCTCCTCCACCTAATATCCCTATGGTAGGAGAAAATCCCCCCATGACCAAAATGGAGGCTATAATAGCTTCTAGGTATGCTCCCCTTTTGTTACCTCAGCCTCTCAATGCCCTTCCAACAATTGGCTACCTTACACAGCTTCCCAAGTTTACAAGAGAAGGGGACATAGTTGCATAAGAACACCATGAAGCCTTTTACAGTTTTACAGATGATCATGTTATCATGCATACAGACGTATGGATGAGGATTTTCATCCATAGCCTTGAAGGCGAGGCTAGAAAGTGGTTTAGGGCCCTGCCTCCTAGATCTATCAATGGGATTGAGGCTTTGGATAATGCCTTTTTGAGATAGTGGGGAGACAGAAAGGACTTCATGTATTACATGCCAGAGTTTGGGTCTTTGAAGAGGAAGGAAGGAGAGTCTATCTCTGACTTCTCCGAGAGATTCAATAAAATGTACAATAAGATCCCCGCTGAGATAAAGCCCTCAGAAGCCTCTACTAAAATCACTTATGCTAGCACTTTTGATCTCGATTTCTGCCTCTTGTTGAGGGAAAGGAGAGCCATTACTCTAGCTCACATGCGGGATGAAACCATGGAAGTAGAATATAACATATTGGTTGTCGACCGACTCAGGAATAAGTCTGATAGAGACATATCCAGGAAGAGACCTGAAGCCTCCCCATCCAATTCCTCTCCCCTTCCCCTTCAGATAGATGAGGTAACTAAAGTGCTAAAGTCGCTTTCGGCTAGAATGGAAAGGTGGGAGTTAGAAGGGAAGCCCATGTACAGAAATCCCCAAAATATCGATAACAGAGGCTTCAGGAGGCCTAGTAACAATATGCCATAGGATTTTCCATGAGAACGAAGGAGCATAGATAGAGATGATCAGAGGATTCAAACCCCTCTCCAAAATAACCTAGTTGCTCATGAGGAAGGAGAGGAGATGGATGAGCTCAACCCAAAAATTCATTGTATTGAAGACACTTCCCCTTTTCCCCATTTGACTCAATCTTCATATAAAGAATCCCTTATGAACATTCAAATCAATGAGTTGGTGTTGTTGGGAATATCTCCCTACAGACTAGCAAATAGATTTCATACTTTGCATGCAGATATGACCGAATAGAAATTACTTTCTACCTTCATACCTAGATTTAAATCCCCTTTTCTTAGTAAATGGATGGAAAGATCAACCTACCTTGTTCCTGGCATTTGATGTGGGTCCTCCATTGTGCTTGATTCTTTTTTCACAATACTCCTTCCAAATCTAACCTCCATCCAAGACAAACAACAACTATGCATGCATACTACTTATATACTAACGGGTTAGAAATCCAAACATAAACTGATCAAACCATAAAAAGTTCATGAATTGCGACGAGAAAAGCACTTTCTTTATTACTTTGAATGAGTCAACTTACAAAAGTTGAGACCGGCCACCGCTCCTTGAACTTGATCCTGGGCTCCTCTTCTTCTGTCCTCCAGCTGCTTTTCTTTGAATCTCCTTTGGCATAAGGAAAGGCTAAAGGGTTGGGACAATGGGAATACATAAATGGGAAGAGTTTCTTTGCTATATTTTTCCTCTTCCAAATAGGACCCATACCCCTTCTTTTATAGGCTAGAAGGAGCTAGTTATTTCGATGAACCCTTGGCCATGCATGGCCAGGAGTTTTAGTTAACTCAGCCATAACTTTTTGTTTCATCAGTAACTTTCCTTTTTTCATGCTTTTGTCGGTCCACGCGGGCTGTTTTGGGTTAGCCAGCATGTACACGCTTGCAGTAATGGATTAGGGTGCGTGGGCCTTTATAAAAGAGGATTTTCAAAGAGTTGTTCAGCGGTGCTTTGGCAAAGAAGGGATATGAGTTGGCCTGATGCTAGGTAAGCATGTGTAGTGCAATTTAGGGTTATAACAGATGCCCCCTAATGTGTGAGGTCATAAGAGAATCTGATGGCCGAAATACATTACCAATCTTTACTGATGTGTCGAATGATTGAGCCCAAGGATCAGGAACCTAAGGATCAGGAACTGGGAGGTGTCGTCTGCAAAATAAAAAATGTCTCACTGAGGTGGGCATACCCATGCTCCGGATAAAATAGAACCATGGATACCAATCAAATACACTGTATATCCATGTCAAATAACTATAAAGAGTAGCCGCGAACAATACACAATGGAGCTACATCTCGAAATCAGAAAGATATACATATAGAGTATCCATCTTCCAAAAGTTGATTCGGCCTAATGGCTAGAGATGATATCTTCAGAGCTCGAGAAACAACTTAAAAATCTTCAAAACTTGGTTAGGAGTGTAATATGAGTGTACGACTGCACTACCCGAGGTCTACGATGGATCATCGGTCCTGGACTTGATAATCTTGAGGATCAGACTGAAGGCTTCAGTGATTTCGAACAAGGACTTGATTGGATGTTCAAGATGGATGGGTATGAGGACAAGAGACATATTGCAGAGGGGCCGACTCAGGCTTGGTGACAAACTTCCCTTGGATAACAACATGACAAATGATGAGACTCAGGCAGCATGGCATTAATCATAAGTCTACAAAGCAGGAGGCAACACAAACTCTCCATATGTTTGGAAGGATAACCAAGCGGTGGAGGACACAACTCTATATAGAGAGAAAAGATTCCTAAGGTTGTACAACATCCCATAGTCTGATGAACAAACAGACAGGTGTGCTTTATCCAAGGGCGACTCATTATGCTGCCAATAAAGAAAATACTTTTCCCTTCCTCTTTTTGGGGTATATTTGATTTTTTTGTTCTTTTCAATAATTGTGGAAAAGGAATAAAGGAATATTACGTTACAAGGGAGGAATGCGTGTTGCAAACATACAACTGATGTTCTAGTAAAATGATACTCGGGAAAATTCCTCTAGGGGCCAAAGGTGTTAAGACGCAGAAGCAAACTGTTACAAGGCTGGTGTATAAGGTATGAAAACGCGGTTGACAAAACACACAATGGTAATGTCCTTCGATGTAAGTTTAACGAGCCCAAAGTAGGTAAGCTCGGTGGTTTTTCATATTTAGAGAGTCTAAAAAACATAAAAGGAGACTCCATTGGGGTACATTTTTTTAATATAGTCTAGTCGGTTCGAAAAAGGGGTAAACTAGCACCGACAAGACATCTTATTCAAAACCATTTTAACGAGTGTGATAAAGACAAGATCACTCGGCCATTTTATCACGTTTGAGTTTGAAAAAAGTTTAACTATGGACTCCGTCAGGAATATTCTTCTGGACCAATTTAACGAGCGTGAAAGAATAAGGTCACTTGATGATCTTTTCAATTTTAGGGAGTCTGAAAAGAGCTTAACTATGAACTCTGTGGGGGTTTATTTTTCGTAAGTTTAGTCCCTCAGGCCCGAAAAAGGGATAAAATTATACCTGAGAGAACTCTTCTAAAGAACTGAAGTTCCATAGAGTATACCTTTGTTCATACAGTTAACTGTCTGGACCGAAAAAGGGGTAAACTACCGCCGGATAGACATGACTTCAAATTTCAGTTTAACGAGCGTGAAAGGCCACAAGATTGATCGACAATCTTTTCATGTTTAGAGGGTCTGAAAAGGGATTAAAAGAAGACACATTTAAGGAATGTTCTTCAGGACCAATTTAACGAGTGTGAAGAAACAAGGTCACTCGACAATCTTTTCATCTTCAAGGAGTCTGAAAAGGGCTTAAAGAAGACTCCATAGTGGTTACTTTTCTCAGTTAATCCAGACGAGATCGAAAAGCATAAATGCAGTCTCGCTGGATGTTGCTTTCAGATCTCAAAGCGAGCTTGAAAAACAACAAAGTTATCTCATGATAGACTCTTTGTGGGTCAATGCCTGGCATCTCCTCGGGGGATTTATTTGCTCCGATGAAAACATTGTTTATGACGCCAGGGGTTTTGGAGATATTGATAGGTATCGTTTCAACAATGGTTGCTATATTACCCTCAACATAGATCTTGTGTGTAGCTAAGGGATTAGTATGACAAGACCTATCCCCAGTCATAGTCACGGTGAATTCTCCTGCTTCGATTTGACTTAACTCTGGGAGGAAATATGATCTGTGGTGAAGATCTTCCCAAGGTTTGTCTGGACTAGTCATTGCTTCGATTACTACTTTGTCAGAGGGAAAGACTAAGTCTAACAAATCGATGTTGGTGAGAGAACCCTGAGCCCAAATAGGCTCTAGAAGTGGATTGAACTCTTGTGCAGGAGTTGGATTAGTGTTAGTTGAAGCTTGCTACACTAAAGAGTATGCTACTTCAGTGGTAGACAAGGGCATGGACATGCTTGGGTGCCCTATCTCATCCATCGTGGCTGATGGGGAAGGAAGTATCCACGGATCCTCAAAGTAAGTCATGCAGAACGACGAAACTTGAAAAATATCAACCTTATGGTGATTGGATATAAATTTGATATCGCCTTGAGGAGGTGGGTAATTGAAGGTGCCCATCAAGGATGGGCACAAACCAACTCCTACGTTGACGACACTTGGTTGAGTATTATCAATCATTGGGACCGTGGATGCCCCCAGTGAAGGGTCAAGTCTAGAGAAAGACAAGTGATCTATGGTCACGATCTGGCCCTTGTGTGGAAACAACAAGACCCAGAAAATTGTAGCGACCACATCTTGCATAGCATAAGTCCAATTCCTTCCTAACAAAAGATTATAGTCGAGGGGAGCGTCGACTACTTCTACCTCGATGCACACGGTCTTCCCTCCTAACTGCATGGGGAAGGAGGGGATGATACCATGTGGTCGGAATGAATGAGCGTCGAAGGCAGTGAGGAGAGTAGTTGATGGAGACAAAACGGGTTGGCCGATGGCTTTCCAACATGCTAATGACATAATGCATGTCGAGGCGCCCTCATCCACCACCGTGCGGAAAATATTTCGAGTAAAATTTTTCGTGGGATAAGCCACTACTATCTGAAATGCTACGTGGTAAGGTAGACGAGGTTTTAAGTCGATTGTATCCAACATGATTGTACCTAGATTACAAGTCTCGGTAGATCCTAAAGAGGTTAACAAGGCTTTCCTCTAAGAAGGGAAGCTTTAGAGGACCTCCAAAGCAGACATTGCACAAGGGGTTTGTGATAATTCTTCCACCACAGAGTAGTTATGGGCGGCCCTTGTGTTTGGGTTATGAGAAGCTTTTTTGAATGCGCCTTTGGGAATGCATGTCATTGTTTCTCCCAACGTCTTCTCAATCTGTAGAGGAAGAGATGGGATTTCAGCTTCTTTACCCTTCTCAGAAGTTCTTGGTTTACTATAGTCATGCGCTCTAGTCGATATAAAAGCATCACCCTTCACCATATATACGTTTGTGGATGCGGGGTTGTTCGTAGGTAGGCAGGTTTCTTGGCTGCCCCCTTCCGTGCTTGCAGAGGCCTGAGTTAGAGTTTTCCCATGTTGAAATGGATTAGTCAACACTGCCTCTTGTTGTTGTGTGACAAACTTTTGGGCCTCTGTAAGTTGAGGACATAGATGGGTCGGGTGGTCTTCCGCGCACAAGTTGCAAGGATACCTCACATTTCATTTTTTAGTGTTTTCCCCGCCAGCATTATCGTTGAGTTTTTTATCCCCCTTACCCTTCTTTCATTGTTTTTTCTTCCCTTTAGGTTGCTGGGTGGCCTTTGGGTTAGTCGACTACACTGTGTGTACTTCCGACGTTTTGGTAGGGGGGGCAGCCAAAGTAGTAGTTTGGCTGGCCTCCGTGTGTTGTATGGATAACTGCTGCAACTACTTTGTCAATTGCTCAGCGGGCTTTGTTTGTGTTGAACCGACAATACCATCGACATGTGGTCCAACTCTCTATCTATTTTTATTCAGTATTGAATGTGGCGCATCTAGCAAGATGTTGTATAATAAACTAGACCGAGAATAGATGAGCTCAAACTGTTGAGCCCTCATGATGGCATCTTCTTCGGAGAAAACTCTGGATGTTGCGACGTCTTTGGATAACTGTGGGACCAAAGACTTAAGGAACCACTCTAGCAGGAATGTTGGTGGGACTGGTACTTTGATTAAACTCTTTCGGTGTCTCCACTCTCGGATGTGATCAGAGATATGGTCCGCTGTTGTCTGTTCGAAATTGGCGAGCAGCTATGTGCCAGCATTGTATCTCACAGGTAACTAGAAATGGTTCAAGAAATCCATCACCAGTTCGCCAAAAGAAGAGTATCTTGAGCGATCGAGCTCAATGTACCATTTCGTAGCACTCCCAATGAGAGTACGTTGAAACAATCGCAACTGTACGGAGTCATCTTTCAATGAGTTAGATGAGCAAAAAAGATGGAAGGTAGTCACATGATCTCCTGGATCTTCATTAGGCTTGGCTTTGAACTTTGGAATGTCTGAAGGAAACTTCACCAGCATAGGAGGCCAAAGCAGATCATGACAAATAGGGTCATTAAACAACCTTGTCAAATATAGCAAGTGTAAAGTCGCCAGGAAAGGGAGTTTGGGTTGCTGCTGATAACCTGGGAAAAAGGGACCTGAAGTTTGACTGGCACCAGGTTGCCAGGAAAAGTTTGGCTGCTGGCCCGGATTTTGGTAGAAACCATGGCCCTGGCCAGCGTAAGGATTTTTCATATGTGGAGACATCATCAACCGATTTCCCAAATAGGACATAGATGGTTGGGCATGCATTATATTTGAAGGACTTTGGGAAGGATTACCCCATGTCGGTTCCGTGGGGATAGGCATAGTAGTTTATCCAGGGTTCCATTGATTGTGGAAAGAATTACCCAGATCAACATCCCAGATGAGGGAACAGATCCTTACCTTGAATTCCAAGGTCCTGATAGGTTTTCCCCCTGTGTAGTAATAGTACCCTGCATAGGAGTAGATTGTCCAAAAATGGGGTTGCCACCAGTCAGGAAAGCGGCTGACGAGAAAGTGTTGTTACCAAACATTCCATTCAAAGAAAACAGTGTCGAACCTACAGGCATACTATGCGAAGGTGGTCTTTGACTCCCCACTCCAAATAAACTATTGTGTGTAGGTTTCCCGACAGTTTGTTGATGCGAGCCATCGAGTGAAGGGGACTAAGGAGGGATATGACCCCCTTCGTAAGGAAAAGAGTTAAAGGGAGCAGGAGTGCCCCCCAGGTGACCTTACAGAGGAGAGCTAGAGCTCCCTTCCCCCAGTCCCAAAGTTTGTAAAGTAGAGTAGGAAAGTACAAAACTTGTACCCGAACTAGGCATCTCGTATGAGAATGGAGGGCCTGTCGCACTAGGTCTGAAAGGTGTTGTGGCTGCCACCAAAGACGGGTTTGGACCACTGTACGAAGTAGTTGCGGTCGACACCATGGTGGCTCGAACTGACGATGGTAGGTTAGGATATGAAATCTCCCCTGTGGTGACAACCGTGGTGGGAATTGAAGAATTCCCAGAAGGAGTAACAACATTTGTTTCCATTGCAGTGTGCGACACTGTCTGGCGCTCGTAAAATTGAATTGGTACAATGAAAGGTGCCAAGAAATCAGTGGTTGGGGTTTCAACCAGGCCAAGAGTGGCTGCTTCAAGGTCCAATATGGTAGATTCCTCCAGGGGTTGTTTGGGCACAGTGGTTTGTAACCCGGTTGCTTCAAAATACCCTTGTTGGTCTAGCTTTTGCCTTAATGGTGGCGGGGGTGGCTCCAGTGTAATCGGTGGCAGGCCAAGAAGCCTTCGTGACCAGCAGAGCTCGCGATCCTCCACTGTGTGAGAAGATCCAAGACACTCTACGATAGTCTAAACGTTCAAAATTAACACACACTAAAAAAATTCCCTAAGAGATAAGACAAGCAAACACTAAATTAATTGGAAGAACAGTTACAACAACCAACACTAGAGCAACTTACCAGTGCAAGTGAAACTCAGACACGGAAGCACCCTTCGGGTATACTCTACAAAGCATGGCCCATTGTCTATCCTAGGTACCGTGTGATACCCCCGCAGTCACCTGTGTATGTCCCTAAAAAGATTGGTAACTAGGTTGCCAGCGCGCGAACAGTCACCAGGCGGGTACAGTCGAAAGTCGGGTAGACCACAATGAGCCTGAAACTTGTCAAGGGTATCGAGAGAAAATGTTCCGAAAGACAACTGAGGACCTCGAATGGATTCGAGAGCCATGAAGCCCCGTGGAAAATGCAAAAGACAGAATCCCAAAACAAGCCCTCTATATGTGTTCTCCACTACGATTGGTCCAACTTTGGAGGGGTTATCTCTGCTACCTTTCCACGCGTGACCTCGTGTTTATCCCCTGTGTTAGATGGGGGTCCTGGATAACTTTCATGACACTAGAATTATACACTCCCTATCTCAGACTCCAATGTTTGATTTAAAATGGCCTTGAAGAGTTTCCTCTCCAACCTAATCCAAGGCCCTACTCCTGAACTAGTTTGTGAACCCTACAAACATAAAAGTCTAGTAGATTTTAAATTTAACGTTAATTTTATGGCTTTGTCTTACGTCAAGGGGTATGAGGGTGAAACTGATGATGTGTAACAGACGAAAGCAAAAATGAATAAAAAAGATGGAAACAAAATTTTTACTTGAATGCAAAATTTCAACAACTTTTCAAAAGAAATATTTTTAATTTTTCTAAGATTGTGGATAGCAAACTCAAATGAATTTCACTTGACTATGAGCTACTTATGATCTAAGTGAACTGCAAAAACTTATGAAATAAAATACTTTTCCCTAGCTAATGATGCAGAAACACACTCTTCAACCAAATAAGAAAATGAAAAGAGATTTTTCTTTTATTTAAATGCTAGTAAAGCGAGAAAGGGAAAATACCGACAAGCAAAAAACCAAGAAAAAAAATTCTGGCCTAAATTGCAGATTGCAAAGAACCAGGTCAAAAATCACACACTAGAAATTTTAAAAACAATGACTCTCACACTTGTCTAAAAACCTTAAAAAGTTTTTTTTATTTTTATGAGAAAAAGTAAGCTAAGAGTAAAATTAATCCTAAGCTACTGACTATTCAAACAGAGATTCAAACAACTGAGAGGAATCATTCTTATCAAGGGAAAGGATGACTGCCTTACCCTTAACAAAAAGTATTATGTACAAGCATGCGAATGTTACTCAAACAGCACGTGTGCGAGCGCGCTGAATAGAGACAGAGGTTGTGTACATGCGGTTTGACCTTGTACAGGCCGCGTGTATATCTAAACTCTAAGAAAAAATGAAAATAGACAGAACAAACCAAGAAGAGACCACTGATATTGATAACTAGGACCCCTTGAAGGCTTAGATACTCTTTCTAATAGAAAAACAAATAATATAAGGAAAAAATGATAAAGAAAAAATAATCTGAGATAGGACTGCTAGAAAACAAGACTTCAGACAAAATTCCAAAAAACCCCCTGAGAATGTGTGATTCTGACAATGAAGAGGATGATTGCCTCTGAGGTTCTCTGAACTCTACACGCTACTGCTACCTCTATAGCTAGCGTTCACACGCGGGCTGTAAGAGGGTAGGGTGTGGGTGCACATGTGTAGATCTTGTGTAGGCCGCGTGTACCTCTGTGGGTCCCAAAAAACACAGTCAAGAAAAAGTCAGGGAAAGATGGTATGGAAAACCAAACTCCCTGCTAGCTCAGACCTTACAGAAATGAAAAGAAAAGACATGCAAGAAAAACTAGTCTTTAAACTACCCAAAAACTAAATAAAATTCCAGGAACCCTAGAGAGTTTCCCCAGTACGATTGCCAATTCTGTTGTTGGGAAAATCTCCCTACGGACTAGCAAATAGAGTTCAAACTTTGCATGAATATATGACCGAAAAGAAATTACTTTCTACCTTCATCCCTAGATTTAAATCCCCTTTTCTTAGTAAATGCATGGAAAGGTCAACCGACCTCATTCCTGGTGTTTGATGTCAATCCTCCATTGTGTTTGATTCCTTGTTCGCAATACTCCTTCCAAAGATGACCTGCATCCAACACAAGCAACAACTATGCATGCATACTACTTATATACTAACGGGTTAAAAATCTAAACATAAACTGATCAAACCATAAAAAGTTCATGAATTGGGATGGGAAAAGCACTTTCTTTATTACTTTGAATGAGTTAACTTACAAAAGTTGAGACCGACCACCGCTCCTTGAACCTGATCCTGGGCTCCTCTTCTTCTATCCTCCAACTTCTTTTCTTTGAATCTCTTTTGGCATAAGGAAAGGCTAAAAGGTTGGGATAATGGGAATACGTAAATGGGCAAAGTTTCTTTGCTATATTTTTCCTCTTCCAAATAGGACCCATACCCCTTCTTTTATAGGCTAGAAGGAGCTAGTTATTTGGATGAACCCTTGGCCATGCATGGCTAGGAGTTTCAGTTAACTCAGCCATAACTTTTTGTTTCGTGGGTAACTTTCCTTTTTTCATGCTTTTGTCGGTCCACACGGGTTGTTTTGGGTTAGCCAGCATGTACACACGTGCAGTAATGGATTAGGGTGTGTGGGCCTTTATAAAAGAGGATTTTCAAAGAGTTGTTTAGCAGTGCTTTGGCAAAGAAGGGATATGAGTTGGCCTGATGCCAGGTAATCATGTGTGGTGCAATTTAGGGTTATAACAGTTGGGTAAAGGGGAAAAGGCTAGCAACACTCCTAACAGATACAATCTCAGGTCAAAGAAGAAATAAGGGAATTTTGATAGCCAGGATCAGCCCCTCATAGCAAAAAGGCCTGTTAAACCTGCAACAGTCACTACTAAAGAAAAGAAAACTCAGAATACTTCACCAACGGCCAAGGAACCTGTCTCCGAGTTAAGGGTAGCTCCTAAGCCTCTTTCCTCCTTTAGTTTTGAGCATGAAATTCAAAAGATTAGAATTCCTATACCCTTCTCAGAACTAGTCAAAAATGAAGATTTCAAAAGGTCCCTCTCCAAACTACTACAATCTGAGTCCCCCCAGCCTTCCACAGACTCAGTAAATCTTTAAGATGAAAAGCCAGCAATTGTCCTAGGTCCCATGGTAGAAGATATATATGATTCATCCCTTCCTTTCTACACATCCCTGAACATATATGCTAAGGTGTTGCATAACTGCCTCATGGATTCAGGAGATTCCCACAACCTTATGCCCAAAATAGTCATGGAAGAATTGGGACTAGAAGTGACAAAGACTTATCATGATTTGTACTCTTTTGATTCAAGGAGGGTGCAATGCCTTGGAGTCATCAAATACTTGGTGGTCTCTCTATTTTAGCTGCCAATGAAGAGTGTGGTCATAGACATTGTAGTAGCTGATGTTCCCCCCAATTTCGGCATGTCGTTGTCAAGATCTTGGATTAAAAACTTGGAGGAACATTGCAGATGGATATCACATATGCCACCATTCCAGTCTTTGGAGGGGAACACAGGAGGTTGTACAGAGAAGCTCAGCTGGCCTACATTGTTAGTGATGAAGCAAACCCCACCAATTATCCTATCTTTTCACTTGACACTGATTTGGGGTCTAGTTTATTGCACCTCACTGACACTCCTGAAGCCCCTTTTCAAATCACAAGGCATCCCATATTTAATCACGAGATACTTCCTCCAACCACCTCTGTTTGGAATATTTTCTTTGAAAGAGCTTCTTCTAGCGAAGGCGCTAATGCTGGAGTGGTTTTTGTGTTGCCTTGTCAGGAAACCATATCCCTGTCATACAAGCTAGAATTTGAAACTACCAACAATGTGACAGAATATGAAGCTCTTGTTCTGGGTTTAAGGGATACAAAAGAAATGGGAATTGAGGAGGTAGCAGTGTTTGGAGATGTTGAGTTGATTATCCAGCAAATCAGAAATGCTTATCGAACTAAGCATCCTCGGCTCAGGAGTTACAAATATGAGGTGTGGGACCTGATTGATAATTTCTTCTCAACTTTCAACATTTATTTTATTCCAAGAGAGGAAAATACTTTGTCTGATTCCTTAGCTGTCTCAGCTAGTCTGTTCAGGATCCCTTTGCTGCCTAAGATCAAATATGATGTTGAGATAACATATAGGCCATATGTACCAGATAATATCAAGCATTGGAAGGTATTCAAAGACGATCTTGAAATCAAAAAAAAATCTTCGGTTTGTTGATGAGTTCTCTGCATTGCACATTGATCAGGACCTTGATCCCGAAGGTGACCCTCACCTTGAGGTATTTTTAAATAAAATTGTTAATCACCATATTGTTCATTTGCCTAGCAATCACATCCCCAAGGGATTAGTCCCTTTAGAAAGATTTCTCAATGGGAATGATGTGGAAGTAAAGGGTAGGGTTTCAAATGAAGATGCTGATACAACTGAATGCAACATTGGCACATAGGAGGAGCCGAAGTTTGTCAAGTTGTCAAGAAGCATGACCAAAGAACAGAGGGCCTAATATACTGATTTATTAAGAGAATTTGCTGATGTGTTTGCATGGACCTATGAAGACCTCAAGACATATGACACATCTGTCATTGAACACAAGATCCCACTCAAGGAAAAGGCTAAGCCATTTAGGAAGAAGCTAAGACAGATAAATCCCATGTTGTTGCCTGTCATGGAGAGAGAAGTGAAGAAGTTGTTAGTATCCCAAATCATTGTCCCCTTGAGATATTCTGAGTGGGTGGCCAATTTGGTCCTGGTAAGGAAGAAAAGTGGAGAAATCAGGCTCTGTGTGGATTTCAGGAACCTGAAAAAGAGCTCAAATAAAGACAACTATCCCTTTCCCAACTGTTTAAGGATAAATTCGTGAGTGCGGACACAGACCAATCTCCCCAGATCCACCTAGATCTAGAACAAAACGTGACAGAATACTACTCTTTCCCTAGATCTAGATATTGAATGAACTAAGAGAAATGGATGGTGGACATACCTTATGAACGCTCTCCTTTAATCTCTGTTGTTCCTTGCTCTGCTATGATGCTCTTGTGTCGTTCCAATCACAACAACACAAACCAATCATAGCAAAGGAATTAATATATTCAATACCTAGTCTATACATGTGATCAAGGAATCATGTAATAACATGACATCATCATTATGGGAAAGGGACATATTCATGTATTGCATTAACTGAAAGAGAAATATACAACCTGAGCCTTGATGTTGTAGATATCCTTTCGATGGCTCTTGGCTCTGACACACACACTTGCTCATGCATGAAGAAAATCAACTACTCATAATGACCTTGTTGTTGTCTCTGTCTGCTGCAGCATCGATTCTCCATACAATAATACACCAATTCTTCAATAGATTTCTCTAGCTTTCCAACTTCTAACTTTTTCATAAGCAATCTTCTCAATATATAAGAGAATATAGTTTGGTTACTTGGATAGGGAATGATCCCAAGATATCTGGAAAGTCAGTATTTTGCCAACCATTCGAAATCCAACTCACCCTTCTAGAAGATTCCTTCTAGAAGAATCGAGAACTTATTCATTTTCCTCCTTTAGAAACA
>ML794779.1:523111-556091 GCA_009831015.1 Picea engelmannii
GATATCTGGAAAGTCAGTATTTTGCCAACCATTCGAAAGCCAACTCACCCTTCTAGAAGATTCCTTCTAGAAGAATCGAGAACTTATTCATTTTCCTCCTTTAGAAACATGTTCGCACCTTAACCATTGACACAGTGCGAGAATTTCACAATCAAGCTGAATGCAGCCTGCGGGAATTATGGATTCTCGCAGGAGAGTATATATGCAGCCTGCGAACTATTTTCAAAATATGATTTTGAGAAAATGACAAGTGTAACCTTCTTCAGGGAAAAGTTCTTAATGAAGAGTTTGATCTTCCATTATCATGACATAATCATAATATCATCTTGATAACCAAAAATGTGGATAACACCAACATGGAACACATATTGCAGAGGGTAACTGGTACATCTAGGATATCCATGATTGATGGTTTTTTCGGCTATAATCAGATATCAGTCATGCCTGAGGACAGAGAAAAAACAACCTTCGCCACTCCTTGGGGCACATTCATGTATTCCAAAATGCCTTTTGGATTAATGAATGTAGGAGCAACATTTCATTGAGCCATGCACATAGCCTTCATTGGGGAGAAAGATCAGTTTGTGGTGATCTATCTGGATGACATCACAATCTTCTCCAGGTCTGATAAAGAGCACCGCTGTCACTTGAGGAAAGTTTTCTTGAAATGCCAGAAGTTTGGTCTATCCTTAAATCCCAATAAATCTTTGTTTTCTATTAAGGAGGGGAAGTTGTTAGGCCATATAGTATCATCAGAAGGAGTGAGAATTGATCCCAACAGGGTAGAGGCAATTCAGACACTGTCACTTCCCAGGTCTAGAAAGGAAGTTCAGGCTTTTTTAGGGAAGATTAACTTTCTGAGGAGGTTCGTCTCAAATTTTGCTGAGGTGGTGAAACACATCATAGGCATGCTCAGAAAGGGAAATGAAGTAAAATGGACTGCTGAACCCATGGAATATTTTGTCCAAATAAAGAAGGCATTGACTGAGGCACCTGTGCTGATCAGTCCTGATTATTCCAAGGATTTCCTAGTTTTTTCTTTTTCTTCTTTTTATACAGTAGCAACGGTCTTATTGTAAGAAAATGAGGAAGGGCAAGAGAAACCCATTTCCTTCTTCAGTAAGACATTGAGATATGCAAAAATCAGGTATGAGATCATGGAGAAGAAGGCCTATGCCTTGGTGAAATCTCTCAAAGTTTTCAAAGTATATGTCTTGCACTCAAGAGTGATTGCATACGTTCCTTCAGCCTCTGTGAAGGACATCCTTATACAGCTTGACATAGATGGGAGAAGAGGTAAATGGATCGTCAAGATCCTTGAGTTTGACCTGGAGATAAATCCCACCAAGTTGGTTAAAGGGAAGGGTTTAGCCAAGTTGTTGGTTGAATCCAATTGCAAGGCCTTGGGGGT
This sequence comes from Picea engelmannii, assembly GCA_009831015.1. Taxonomy (NCBI): domain Eukaryota; kingdom Viridiplantae; phylum Streptophyta; class Pinopsida; order Pinales; family Pinaceae; genus Picea; species Picea engelmannii. Next base: position 524,523 of record ML794779.1, read on the forward strand.
TAGCTTCATCAACGCTTTCTATGGAAATCAGCAAGCTGAGTCACCCAACAAAATCTCTCGAGACGGCTTATCACTAGCAGAATGCATCTGGTACAAAGACATTTTGTACTTTATGCAAGAGTTGGAGCCTCCTGATGGAATGGGAAAAAGAAAGGCAAGAGATTTAAAGCTCAAGGCGGTCAGATATTTCCTTATTGACCAAGCCTTGTACTAGAGAGACCCTCTAGGGGTTTTTTTGAGGTGTCTAAACCCACAAGAAGCCCAGAAAGTTATGTTTGATTTCCATAGCGGACTTTGTGGAGGGAATTATGACCATAGCCCACAAAATTCTTAGGGCTGGGTACTACTGGCCCACCTTATTCACTGATGTTTGCAGAGAAGTCAGGGCTTGCATCAAATGCCAAAGGTTCTCAGGGAAGCAGTAGCTCAAATCTCTTCCACTAAATCCTGTAGTGGCTTCAACACCCTTTCAACAGTGGGGGTTGGATTTCATTGGAGAAATCCATCCTCCTTCAAGTGGCCAACATAGATGGATCCTGACTGCAACAAATTATTTCACCAAGTGGATAGAAGCTGCCCCCTCTAGGAATGCTTCACACAAAGTAATTATCAGCTTCCTGGAGGATATCATAGCCATATTTGGCTATCCCATTAGAATTTTCACTAATAATGCTTCTTCTTTCAAGTCTGAGCCTCTGGTTAAGTTCTGTGAGCAGTTTGAGATTTCACTAATTCACTCCACTCCCTATTATCCTCAAGGAAATGGATTGGAAGAATCTTCAAATAAAATCCTAATCAAGCTCATTAAAAGATTATTGGAAGACAATAAGATGGCCTGGGATTCAAAGCTCAAATTTGCTCTATGGGTCGATCGAGTGACAACAAAGAAGTCCTTGGGCACCTCACCTTTTCAACTTGTTTATGGGACAGAGGCTATTTTTCCCACTCAGCTCGCTTTACCTATAGCGAAATTCTTTCAGGATCATGAAGGAGAGTTGGACCATATGGTCAAAAGGATCCATCAAATGGTGGAAGTGCAACAGATCAGGGAGAAGGCAATGGACATAACTCATAGTCATCAGTAGAAGATCAAGTAGGCCTTTAACAGGAAGGTCTGGAAGAAGGAATTCGAGTTGGGTGATTTGGTGCTTAAGTGGGATGCACCCAGGCAGGATAGGGGTAAACACAACAAGTTTGACGCCCTCTGGATTGGGCCCTTCAAAATCTCTGAAGTATTCTCGAACAACACTTACAGGTTGCAGGATTTGGAGGGCGAAGAATTTTTTAATGGCCTAGTAAATGGGCATTTCCTGAAGAAATGTTTTTTCTAAGCCTTAGACGGCTCCTCTATTTTTTGTAAATATTGAGTTTCTATTTGTTTTCGACTTAATAAATAACCCCATAGCCCAATGACAAGGCATTGGAACTGCAGAAGGAGTTCTTAGAGCATCACAGGGACAACTCTATCCCCCATGGAGCCTAATGTTAGCAAAAATTCTAGTATGGGTCATTTTCTCTCCTAAGTCGAGCCCATGGCGCAAAAGGCAAAGAGGTGGGCTAAAAACCCACTAAAGGGTGATTATTCATGGCCTATACTAGAAGTGCCCAAGCACATATCTCATAAAATCTCGTTAAAGGTTCAAAGTCAAGTGAGCAAGTGAAGATCTTTTTTCAACAGCCAAGATTCATCGAGGAAGCAGATCGACAATCAGCGAGAATCCACGATTAGCAAATTTGCGCGAGGATTAGCACCGAGGAAATCACCTATATCACAGAAATGATCGGGGTCGTCCATTTTAGCAGACACAGGTGGCATGCAATTGAGCTTCGTCGCATTTCAGTTACGAGGACTTCAAGAGAAAAGGAGCAAGAACTCCCGATGGGAGAATTCCCGAAAGAATCTAGTTTGTTGATCATGGAGCAGTCTCAGCCGTCTATCAAGGACGACTCTTGACGCAGAAAGGGACCTGACACAAGTCAATTCTTTTGCAGGGTTGCCGGGAGCCTGGTTGCATCTGACACGAGTGCACGACCGTCTAGAGACTACAGGTGCAGTCTGCTAGTAAACATGCAGACATAATGTTTTTAATGATAAGTCTCAGTTTTGTTGTTGTTATTGGCTTTGGGTATATGTAGGAAATTTTTCCATTTTTTTGATCTATCGATGGTAGAGCTAAGCTCTCGACTGTAAATCTTTAACAAAGGCTCTAGTTCTCAGGTTATACAATGATATTTTGACATTTCTTGTTTAATGGCGGCCAACCTCCTCCTTTCCTTGTTCCTCTGAATCTGACACCCTGGGTATGGATGATCCAGTCGGGTGTTGTTGTAACTATATGATGTATGTTTGATTTTGTTATTTCTGCAACGTTTGAGGTTTACTTTGAAGTTTATCCAAACTGAGAGGATCTCACATATGAGACTTTTCCCCTTCTTTCCCTCCACTTACTCACCACTATGCAAATTTACTGGCTCAAGTTAAATCAATACCTCACATGTCCTTGATGTTCCAACCCAATTTTCTGAGTGAGCAATATTGTTCTGAGTTTACTTCCTTTCGATCACCCCCCTTTATAAACAAATCGTGACATAAACTGATGGGCCTCGGGCTTACTCCTGCTGCAATCCAAGAGTGACTTTTGTAGCCAACACTTGGGAAGGAGACAATCATCCACAATGATCATAAGCCACTGCAGTTCATGCAAACATAAGGAAAATTACAGAACAACCGCCATCAAAAGTTGTCCACATAATTGCAACAATTCCACCTCAACATCAAGTATAAAATAGGAAGCACCAATCACGTCGCTGATTGCCTCAGTAGACTACCAGTTGTGGAACTCACCACGATGCTAGACTCTTGCAGCCATGAGACATATAGATGGCCACAACTCTATGAGACAGACCCTAACTTCGCCACCACCTACCAAATGTTGGGTGCGAACGTAGTTGTCGATAATTTCCATCTTCAGGATGGGTTGTTGTGTTGTCTGGTCCATATTTGTGTTCCATCAAGTGAGTGAGTGAAGCTCATCTGGGAAACCCACTACAGTCGGGTGGAAGGACACTTCGGTGTCGAAAATACAGTGGCGATGCTATAGAAACATTTCTACTGGAAAAAACTTTGACAAGAGGTCAGCAAGTATATCAGGTCTTGCACTACCTGCGCTATTTCCAAACCGACCACTAAGAAATAGGGCCTGTACACCCCTCTTCCTTCTCCTGACAGGCCATGGGAATCCATCTCAATGGATTACATGTTGGGCCTCCCATCCACCAAGAGGGGAAATGACTGTGTTTTTGTGGTTGTTGATCACTTTTATAAGATGGTGATTCTGGTTGCCTGGAAGAAGAGCATCACAATAGAGGCCACTGCCAAGCTCTTCTTTGAACGAGTCTGGGTACATTTTGGAATCCCACAAACCATTTTCTCAAATCGGGATAGTAGATTTCTTAGCACATTCTAGTCGAGCCTCTGGTCACTTTTGGACACCAAGCTCACCAAATCCATGACCTTCCACCCCCAGATAGATGGCCAAACTGAGGTTATAAATCGAATGAATGTGCATATCCTTCACATGTATAATTCAAAGAACCCTCACACATGGGATGAGATCCTTCCCTATGTCCAACATAGCTACAATCGATCCCTTCATAGCTTAACCGACCACAACCTATTTCAGGTGGGGTTGGTATTCCAACCATTGGGTCCCATAGATGTTGCACTTCCCCTTGCAGTCACCTCGACCAACTCATCTCCTGCTCCAACTGAATCTAACAAAGCCACCCGGTTCATTAAGAAGATCCAGAACATCCACCAACAGGTTCAAGATATCCTACAGAAGTCCAATGATAAGTACAAACAACGCCATGATCAACATCGGGTGCCACATAAGTTCCAGGTGGGTGACAAATTTTGGTTGCACTTGCAGAAAGAACGCCTTACAGGACCCCATCGGAAGCTTTTCCCACTTTGTTATAGGCCATACACTATCACCAAGGCTATGGGGGATAATGTTGTTGAGCTCAACATTCCTCCTTTCCTTGGCCTGCACCCAGTGTTCAACGTGGATCTTCTTCGCCCTTATTTCCCACCATTATTGGACACCTCAGAAGTAGAAGAATAGATGACACCAATAGATCTCAACACTGACTGAATACAATAGGCATCCAATGATCAGATTGTGAACACACATATCAAGGGCACTCAAAAACAAAGGATCCAACTTTATCGAGTTGTCAAAGCAGGGCAGCTCCTACACCAAGGCAAGTGGCTCTCCCGTGGCCAATTTCAACAGAAATTTCCTCATCTAATGGGGGAAATCAACACAATGAATACCGTTTCTTCCTAAGGAGGGAGGATTGATCCAGATGGATATCGGTGGCCACCAGCCTTTTCCAACTGGCTCAAAACAGTTTTCTAACAATTTTGGCAATTTACTATTTTTAGCAGTTTTAACTTCTGAGGACATTTTGAGGGCCTAAATGAAGGTTTTTTAGGATCAAGCTCATAAATGATATCCAAAGGAATGATTGAGACCCAAAAATGAATATCCTCAATGATACCTTTCCAACGGACTATCACACGCCTAAAACGGAGATCGTATGCAAAAGTTACGACCGCAGGAAGTTGATGTACTAACTTACCCAAACGAGGCCCACATGACTTTTGGCACTTCATCTTCTAGGGTTAGGTTTTTGGATGTCTAGGATTTTTGACATTCTTGTTTGTTGTAAAATTTTCTTCACAGTCTCATTGTAAGGTTCTTCTTTCGAATGATTGCAGTCGTCACATCTCTTCTCAGAGATAAGTTGCCAGCATTCCAGCAAGCTTGTTTCCGCTACATTTTACAGTTTCAGCTTATTTAATTATTGAATAGAAAACCAATTTTACTGTATCTCTTTTATTTTGTGCTAAGAATCTGTTAATAATCTGTATTTATTTCATTTTTCTCATAAAATCTGGATCAATCTGGGCACAAAAGAACAAGTGGTAGACATATTTACAAAACCGCTTCCAAGGGAAGCCTTTGAGTATTTTCGCCAGAGACTCAGAGTAATTTCTACTTCAAAATGAATTATTTTGAATGTTCATCTTATATATCTTAGATTTACATGAGGAATCACCATAAATACAATAGTTCATGTTGGGGGATCAATTTCAGGAAGAGTTCAGTCAGGGGGAGTATCCCAAAGGACAGTTTAGTTATGGGGAGAAGCCCAAGATGGAAAGATACCTTTTCGATTGATGACAAAGGGGGAGAGATTTATTAGATGAAGGATAGAAATGCTTGGAGAGAGATAACAAAGGCATGTAGACAAGGGGAGCAGCCCAAGGAGAGTTCATCTAGGGGGAGCAACCCCAAAGGGAGATACCCTTTTCCATTGATTTCAAAGGGGAAGAGATAGAAACATTGATGAGGAGTATAAGCATGAATGTTATCATGACTAAGTGTTTCCATCAATGTTGGTGTTGCATCAATTCCAAAGGGGGATATTGTCATACAATTGGCTTAGGTTGATGGAAAATTGGTATGGATTGTTGGTTGTCATTGATTTCAACCATTGGAGAGTGATATTATATATTGAAGTCAACGCTTAGTGATTGTTTTCAACCCTTGGAGAAAGCCTGGTAGCGAATTTTGGTAGCACAAAGGTTTGGGTAATGGACCCAAGTTTGTTTGATGTATAATGGTATGAGTCTTAATATATTTGAAGGTAAGACTATTCTATATGGGTAGTACATTTCATTCCATTTTCAGTGGTATGTGGAACTTAACATAACTCCTCACGGTTAGAGAGTTATGGCCATGTGAAGTTGGAGAACCCAGGTTTGGGTAATGGACACAAGTTTGTTTGATGGATAATGGTATGCATTTTGATATATTTGTAGGTAATACTATTCTATATTGATAGTACATGTCATTCCATTTCTGGTGGTATGTGGAACGTCACATAAATCCTCACGATTAAAGATTTATGGACATGTGAAGTTGGCGAACCCTCATGAGTCATCCAGAAGCCCAAAAAGGTCAAAGTGGTTTAAGAAATTTTAGAAGGTAAATAATAAAGTGAAGTGATGAGTGTACTATAATTCAAAGTGAATACAAAATAAATTATTTAAATAATAAAGTTAATGGATAAATTACTAATTCGACAAGTGGTTAGAAGTGGGTTAACCCTAAAATAAGGAAAGTGGGTTAAGATGGTTAAAAGGTAACCCCTTGAGGAAGCTACATGAAAGTATTAATAAGAGGAAATGATCTCTCATTTTAATCACACTTGAGCATATTGAATATCTATAGGTGACTGAGGTAACCAAAGGATATCTAAGCTGAATTTCAGAGGGAAGGTGAAGTAAAGAAGGTCGGAATTCAAGGGACGATAAATTCTTTTGATGATGTTTTCTAAGGTATGTTATTTACAGGTCATCTCACCATTTTCGAAATAATTTTTTTTCTAGAATGATTCAGACCTTGAAATTGGGAGGAAATTGAGGAAACATATCTAAGTAGTTTTGGTACAAATTTCAGCTTGTGGGTCATTGTATTTTTGGAGTTACACTCCGTGGAAAATAGGGTTTGTGGCTAGTCCTCAAACTAGTCTAAAACAAGTGTTTCGGGTAAAAACCTCATAAATTATTCATAAGAGATCCAAATTAACTAAGACCAAATGTGTTGGTTATATTATAGTATTTAGTATTCTGTGTACAATTTTTAGATCCATACAAAAAATATTCTGTGCGGGGAATGCTCTACAAGTTTGTTCTCTAGAATAAGCCAAGATTCAACAAGGTATGCCATATTTTCTATAACTCCTTTTATGACAAATTCCAAGTAGTGACAACTGCATTAATTGCATAAAACACATTGAAGAACAATGTGTACTATTTTCATATATTTATTCATTACAGGTACATAGTTATTATTATTTCAAGTTAGGGTTATTGACTAATCAAAAACTAGTCATGTGAGACTAAAGTAAAGTTTGATGAAAATGATAATCTCTTGTTGTTAAAGTTAAGGAAGGTTTGAAGGTATGTGATCATATACAACAAGTCTATTATAGAGTTACAAATCATATTTGGATGATGAAATTGATGAGGGATTTTGGTTGAGGTACATGTTGGGTACATGGTTGAGACAAGTAGTTGATGAGTTGGCACATACATGAGGTGTATAGTTGATGATGTTGGTACATCTTGATGAGTCATATTTTATGTGTATTTGATGCATGATTGGTGCATATTTGGTGCATGGTTGATGCACTCATTGATGGTATAGGTTGAGGTACAAGTTGGTGCATGGTTGATCCACTTGTTTATGGTACAAGTTGATTACATGTTGTTTGGTATAGGTTGGTGCATGGTTGATGCACTTGTTTATGGTACAAGATGATTACATGTTGTTTGGTATAGGTTGGTGCATGGTTGATGCACTTGTTTATAGTATAGGTTGATTACAGGTTGATTAGTACAGGTTTACAACAGTATATCTCACAGTTATAGTGTGATAGTGGTTCCATCATTCTACTTTTATTTAGGGAAGTTGGACAGGGCAAGGACAGGTGGTTGTAGCCACCTTTTGGTTGTAGCCGGAGAACATAGGGGGTTTTAGCCTCCTTTTGGTTGTAGCTAGAGAATTGGGGAGTTGGAGCTTCCCTCATGTTGTATCCTGAGAAACTAGGGGGTTTGACCCTCCTTCCAGTTGCAACTGGAAAACAAAGGAAGTTGGTGCTTCCAATGAATGTAATTCTTAAATACATATAATAAAAAGCATTATGTGGTTTTCTCCCGCTTTGGGTTTCCACGTAAAACACCGATGTACTCTGTATGTGTGTGATTGCTCATTTTTTCGTTGTTTATTTACTCAACAACTGTTGGATGATAATGCTACATTGATATAACACTTGCATTTTATGGTGAAAAATGATTAAATTTCTCTATTATTGATTCACCCCCGCTCTCATTAATCCAACTAATATTTAAAACATAAATCAATATTATAAATAAATTATTTATAATGAATTTATATTAACTGTTGTAGATAAGGTTATGAAATTATTTTTTTTGAATTTCCAATTTTAAGTGTACTTTAAATTTTAATCTAACAATATTATTTATTTATTTGTTTTTTTGTTAATATATAATATTATTATTTTTTAAGCATTGGAAGCATAAAATTAACAAGGTTTTAATCACAAAGAAAATAAAACCAAGAACAAACCAGACACAACAACAATCACACAATTGACATAGTGATTTACATGGAAACCCAATATAGGAAAAACCACGGGGCAATGATAATCAATATTCTTATTATTCAAGGGAGAATTACAATAGTCAATCAGATGCATACAACCATCCTCTCCTCACATACAAATTACACTCCATTGTATTGTTTATTTCTCACACACCTCGCCTCTATGGGTATCCTCATATATATAGCATCTCTCAAACAGTTAGACAAATTGATTATAATAAGATCCATCAGTTACACAAAATGTTCACTGAAGAGTGCATGCATGCACATTCTATATTTAGTTGATTTCCATGTGCATGCTACCGCATGGGAAATTAGTTGGCACTTTTTCAACAATCTCCACCTTGACAACAATTTACTTGATATATCATGCTCGAATTAATTCATCACCTTTTCTACCAGCCAAGAGAAACCAAACACCATCGTATCTTCTCTAACAAAACTGGTTTCGTAAAAATGTCTGCAGAATTCACTTTTGTATGAACCTTTTCCAGAGCCACTCTCCCTTCATCAACAACTTGTCTTACAAAATGGTATTTAATAGAAATATGTTTCGTCTTACTGTGATAAGAAGGATTGGTAGCCAAATGAATAGCACTTTGACTATTGCCGAATACTTTCACCTTGTCCTACACCCTTCCAAACTCACCCAACAAACCTTTTAACCAAATTGCCTCCTTGCATGCATGTGAAGCAGCCATATATTATGCCTCAGTATTGGATAAAGAAACTACGTTTTGAATCTTTGACATCCAACTAATAGGTCCTCCTACAAGAGTAAAGACATATCCTAAAGTGGATCTCCTTTTGTCCAATTCACTTGCAAAATATGAATCTACATAACCGCAAACTGAATCAATGGAACCATCATGGGTAATAGAATAATTACTTGTGCCTCTAAGATACCAAAGCACCCATTTCATTGTTTCCCAATGCTCTTTACCTAGATTTGACATGTATCTACTCACAACGCCAACTCCATGTGAAATATTTGGTCTAGTACTCACCATTTCATATATCAAACTTCCTACTTGCATATAATACTCAAGACATATAACCCTTTTCTTCTTCATCAGTTAGGACATAAACCTGAAGAAAACTTACAGTGGAAAGCCAAAGAGTTTTTACCGGTTCCACATTATTCATAACGAATTTCCTGAGTATCTTCACCACATACTTTTGTTGTAAGAACCAATCTTACCATATTTCTTGTCTATGTCTATTTCCATGCCCAAGATTTATTTTGCTAATCCTAGATCCTTCATATCAAATGTCCTAACCAACTGAGCCAACCTGTTGATTTTATGCATGCTCTTGCTTGCAACAAGCATAAAATTTAACGCCAAGATAGTAAATATACTATAACCATGAAGGAATCAAACATCTTGTACCATTTCCTAGCATGCTTTAGGTCATACAATGATTATTAAGTTTGCAAACAAAACTTATGGTGTGATCCTGAAATAACCGTTCTAGTTGTTCCATATACATCCTCTTGTCCAATTACTCCATGTAAAACAATTTTAACATCTAGATTTACTAACACAACTAGTGCTAATCACAACATAAATAGAAACAAGCCTTTAACAACTGGTGAGAAACTTTCATGGAAATCAATACCTTCCAAATACCCTTTTTCTACCAATCATGCTTTGAACCTTTCATCATTTTACTATGTTTGATTTTATAAAAGGAGATTCATCAAACACTGCATCTTTGTCCATAATGATTTTGTGGGCAGTAGGTTCCCACATTTTTCATCCCTTAACATCATCACCATATCAAAGATCTACATGTTTGATCTAGGTCTTACAATGTTGATAAAAACATAAGCATCACAACCAAATAATTTCACATTTGAGTAATCACCAAATGACTTGTTCATACCTCTTCCAAAATCTTCATGTCTTTTGCAGCCAATGGTGATCGAGTTACCAGATAGCACAACTTCTTCTGCCCACAACTATTGTTACAAATTGGAATTACTCAACATGCATATTTGATCCCAGCTTCATTGCAATACTTTCCAAGTTCCATGGATATGAACCTACCTTCATCATATATTCTCAAACACTTCATTGACCTGCCAAGACATCATTCTTTCTATTAACCCACCTTTCTAACCTGGACACGCTGCTCCACCTCAAACTTTTCGTTCGAACAACTTTCATCAAATCCGACCAAGCCAACCCAAGTGAACCTTTATCGCTCACCTTCAGGGACTTCACACTGGAGTCTCAGTGCTCCACCTTAACATGAACATTCCCTTGACCAAATCTGGCCAAGTCGGCCAAGTAAGCCTTCACTGCTTATCTCCAGTCCCATTTACATTGGAGTTCACCAAGCCTTTTATGTTGGATTACTAAGAGGGGGGATGAATCAATAATAGAGAAATTTAATCCTTTTTAACCATATAATCCAAGTGTTATATCAATGTAGAATTATCATCCAATAATTGCAGAGTAAATAAGCAATGAACAGATGAAGAATCATACACATACACAATACACTAGTGTTTTACGTGGAAACCCAAAGAAGGATAAAAACACGGAATGTTTTTTCTTATATGTCTTGAAGAATTACATTCATTGGAAGCACCAACTTCCTTTGTTTTCCAGCTACAATTGGAAGGAGGCTCCAACCCCCTAATTTATTAGGCTACAACCTAAGGGAAGCTCCAACTCCCCAATTCTCTCACTACAACCAGAAGGAGGCTATAACCCCCTATGTTCTCCGGCTACAATCAGAAGGTGGATACAACCACCTTTCTTTGCCCTATCCAACCACCCTAGTATATAAGTAGAATTATCGAACCATTGTCACACTATCACTGTGAGATATACTGTTGTAAACCTATACCAATCAACCTGCACCAAACAACCTATACCAATAACCTGAACCATGCATCAACCATGCATCAACCTGTAACTCAACCTGTTATCAACCTATACCATAAATAAGTGCATCAACCATGCACCAACCTGTACCTCAACCTGCACCATGAACAAGTGCATCAACCATGCACCAAACTTGTACAAATAACATGTCACAATAACCTGTCCAAACAACCTATCACAACAACTTGTCTCATCAATATTATGAACCAAATCAGATCTACTCACCAATATCAATCACCAAGAGAACTCTCAAAGATGTGCATCAACCAAGCATAACATAACAACTCATAATCATCACCAAGATCAAGATGTGCTTCTAATAATATACCAATACAAGTATGCTACATCATCCATAAACCATGTGTCAAAAATACAACTAACAAGTGGCTCCAACCATGTATCAAGTATGTACCAATCATGTATCAACTAATCATCAACTATGACTCATCAAGATGTACCAACATCATAAACTATACACCTCATGTATGTGCCAACTCATCAACTACTTGTCTCAACCATGTACCCAACATGTACCTTAACCACAATCCCTCATCAATTTCATCATCCAAATATGATTTGTAACTCTGTAATATACCTGGTGTATATGATCACATACCTACAAACCTTCCTTAACTTTAACAACAAGAGACTAGCATTTTCATCAAACATTTATTTAGTTTCACATGACTAGTTTTGGATTAGTCAACAACCCTAACTTGAAATAATCATAGCTATGTACATGTAATGAATAAATATATGAAAATAGTACACAATGTTATTCAATGTGTTTTATGCAATTCCTCCAAGTGTCACTACTTGAAACCTCTCAGGAAATGAGTTATAGAAAAAATGGCATAGCTTGTTGAATTCTGGCTTATTCTAGAAAGCGAACTTGTAGAGTGTACCCCAGACATAATATTTGTTTTATGGATATGAAAATTTTATACAGAATACTAGAGACAGTACTCTAACCAACACTTTTGGTGTTACTTAATTTGGATATGTTATTAAGACATTATGATGTTTTTACCCGAAACACTTGTTTTAGACTAGTTTTAGGACTAGCCACAAACCCTATTTTCCATGGAGTGTGACTCCAAAAATAAAACAACCCACAAGAGAAAAAATTTACCACAAATACTAGGATATGTTCCCTCAATGACCTATCAATTTCATGGTCTGAAACATTCTAGAAAAAATTTTATTGCGAAAATGGTGAGATGACCTGTAAATAACATACCTTAGAAAGCATCATCAAAAGAATTTATCCTCCCTTGAATTTTGGCCTTCTTTTCTTCACCTTCCCTCTGAAATTTGGATTATATATCCTTTGGTTACCTCGGTCACCTATAGATATTCAATATTCTGAAGTGTGATGTAAAATGAGAGAGCTTTACCTCTTATTTATACTCTGCAAGTAGCTTCCTTAGAAGCATCTTCTAGGTCACTTTGCCCACTTTCCTTATTTTAGGGTTAACCAACTTCTAACCACTTTTCCAATTAGTAATTTATCCATTAAATTTATTATTTAAATAATTTATTTTGTATCCGCTTTGACTTATAGTACACTCATCACTTCACTTTACCTCAAGGGGTTACCTTCTAACCATCTTAAACCGCTTTCCTTATTTTAGGGCTAACCCACTTCTAACCACTTCTCAACTTAGTAATTTATCCATTAAATTTATTCTTTAAATAATTTATTTTGTATTCACTTTGAATTATAGTACACTCACCACTTTACTTTATTATTTTCCTTCTAAAAATATCTTAAACCATTTTGACTACTTTGACCTTTTGGGGCTTCTAGATGACTCATGAGGGTTCTTCAACTTCACATGGCCATAAATCTCTAACCGTGAGGAGTTATGTGATGTTCCACATACCAATGGAAATGGCATGACATGTAATATCCATATAGAATATTACTTCCTTAAAATATATCAAAACTCATACCATTATCCATCAAACAAACTTGGGTCCATTACCCAAACCTAGGTTATCCAACTTCTCATGGCCATAACTCTCTAACCGTGAGGAGTTATGTGACATTCCACATACCACCAGAAATGGAATGACATGTACCATCCATCTAAAATATTATTAACTTCAAATATATATTAAAACGCATACCATTATACATGAAACAACCTTAGGTCCATTACCCAAACCTTTGTGCTACTGGAATTTTCTACTGGACTTTCTCCAAGGGTTGACATCAATCACTAAGGGTTGAAATAAATCTACAATATCACTCTCCAATAGTTGGCATCAATGACAACCAACAATCCATACCAACTATCCATCAACCTAAGCCAACTGTCTGACATTTTATAGTCTTCATTACATGCAATCCATGGACACAATACCACGAGCTACCCAAAAAACATGGACCCGAAAAACCACATGATTTGACCTAAAAAAATGATTTAACTCATTAGATCTTTCATTGATTCAAGGTTAACCCAACACACATACNGTCTATACTTTTCATAGGTGACCTGATAAACCAGGGGTATGCATGCCTATCCAAGTCTTACAGACGTATGCCCATTTACATGCAATCAATAATTTTTACAACTCCAAGGTAAATACAATTTTTTTTCATCACGGTGACTCAACCATCACGCTCTGCAACCTCTATTGTTATCAGATAAATCAGCATATGCAGACACTAACATATCTCCCTAGATCCACCTAGATCTAGAACAAAACAAGACAGGACATGACGCTTTCCCTAAGCAACTATCATTGAATTTACTACCAAAGGAGGAATGAGTGACATACGTTTATATCACTTCCTTAGGTATTTTTTGTTCCTACTTTTCTCCAGTCCTCTTGTGATATCAGATCCAAGACAACACAAAACAACCAAAGTGAAGATAGTAAAGTGTATTCAATGACAACCTATGTGTATGATCAAGGAAATATGCAATAAAATAAGAGTTATTTTATGGGAAAGGGACATGCCACTGTATTTATATTAAATGAAAGTAGAATATACAACCATATTGCTTTGATGTCGCAAGATTCCTTTCGATGGTTCTTTGTTCCAACACACACACTTGCTCCACACTTGCATGAAGAAGATCCGTTGTGGCTTGATAGGAAAATGCAGGCCTCAAGCATCAATTCAAACATGATTCCTCACACAATCCTGAATCTATTCTTTCATCAATTCTTTATTCAATCTTGCTTAACCTCTTCCTTGAGAAACCTTTCATTATATAGGAGAAGGAGAGATGGTTAACAGGATGAGGATGATCCCACTAAATCTGAGAATTCAGTAGGATACCAACCATGCGAATGCCAACTCATTTTCTAGAAGATCCTCTTCTAGAACCTTTGTAACCTCTTCTCCCTTTTAAGCTTTGAAACAGGTTCGCACCCTACTTATAGAGAAAAATGTGAACATCTCACAATCCAGGTATAGAGTGGCTTGCGAGAATCAGGGTTTCTCGCACCCTACAATACATGTAGCCTGCGAACTCATCTTAAAAATTTGTTTTGTAGAAGAAGACAAAAGTCACTTTTCTCGGAAAAAAGGTACTTATGAGAGCCTGAACACATAACTGTAGAGACATCACCAGAGTGACCAAAATAATGTGTAACAGAATGCCCCCCAAAGTATGAGGCCAAAACTCATGACAGCCGAAATACTTTGTAAAATGCGTGTGTGTGTCAGAAACTAGGATCACACCTAATCGGAAACCTGCAAACAATCAAGCATCTGCAGAATATAATATGAGTTCTGAGGTAGGCATTCCCATGCTCAGACCACAAATGAATGAAATCACAAATGTAGGCCATGGCCACCAATCATACACCATGGATCCATGTCACCAAAATGCTACATAGCCACCAAGAATACACTGTGGATCTATGTTATAAGACTCAGATTAGGACATAAACACATGACATACAAAGTGGATCTATGTGTCAATGCAAATCATAAATACTCCATCGCAACCTAGACCAAAAATATGAAACCCAGGGTCTTCAATTTTGTCGTCTGAAAGTACGAATCTAGCCATGTGATTACATGTGTCAAAGTCGAACATGGTAGAAACCACTTGATTACCGATCATTGATGAAAATCGTTGACAAGTACGAGGGAAATCACCATTGATGCCAATGACTCCCAAGGTACCTAAGTACAATCCAAACAAATGTGAATAAATGAGATGAAGTTGAACACTTGGCGGAATCTATCGATCAGGGATCAATGATGTGAATCCACTGTCGAAAGTGAAGATACCTTCCATTAAGGCATGCATGTTCTAAGGTACTAAATGATTTCTAAGTCTTATTCCCGGATAATGAGTTAGAGTCGACAGAAAAAGACTCGTCACAGGAGGGCCTTGACGTATCCCCCATCAATGACACAAAATAAGTAACATATTTTGATGGTAAGTCAAAGTATGAATATGATTTGAAATGGACACAGGGAAGGATGACATGGTAAGAATTGACAACTGCAGATGGCCAACTCAAATGGAGGGATTTTTTGGACTTCTCTTGAAGATATGAATGACACGACAATGGTCTTGGCAGCATTGACTCAAAGACGACCCAAGATATGACCTTGTAGTAAGTCAGACGAGAGACAAATGGATTTTCCAACCCGTATTCAAATGACGAATAGGGGGTGTCATGTTCAAGAGTGACGCTTACTGCCATTAATACAAATACGAAGCCATATCCCTTTCCCAAAATTTCCCCCACCATTTCTGGCGAGTACCTCTTTATTTTTACACAAGCTTGAGGAGGATAACATATGCTTGTTTATGTAAGCTCATCCTTCAGCCGAGTACCTCGGAGTACATTTAACAAACCCTAGGAAGGAGTGGTTCGGTCCCATAAGGGCCTTTCAATGTTTGTTTAGCGAGTCCAAAGATAGAAAACTCGGGGGTTTTTCATGTTTTAAGAGTCTGAAAAACACTTAAAGAGAACTCTCCCAGTTCCTTTTTCATAACTTAGTTCGATGAGATAGAAAAGGTGATAAACTATCACTCATCGAATGTTTTCTTCAAATACTTTTACGATCGTGAAAATAACAAGATCGCTCGGCAATCTTTTCATTTTTATGTAGCGTGAAAAGAGCTTAAAGGATACTCCCTTATTTTTTATGTTTTCATGTTACCATTACGAGTATGAAAAGATGACAAAAGTATACTCGGTTGGGTTCTCATGTATTTTCGAGTGCGAGAACGAACAAAGACTGAGCTCGAGGTTTCCTACAAAACCCTAAAAAGGTATTTGTACATGTGACAAAGAAGGGAACAAAATACTCGTACACCATCATTCGAGCTTCTAGGTCATCTATCTATGAAAAACCATGCTTACAAGGCCATTAGGGCATTAGGTTTTCAAACAAAATAATAAAAATAATATAAAAAATTAATGAGAAATAGTAAAAAGTGAATAAATATGGGTAAAAAGACCTTTTTACCATTTCATTGTTACTTTGTCAAAAACTTGTCCAACACACCTATTTTTTCCAAAATTTATTCACTCGATTGCAGGAGCTACAAGCGGTCATTCAACAAACAATTTTGGCCAACGAGGTAATCTCCTGATTCTTCAACTTTTTCATGGATTAAAATTGATTTTAATGAAAAATTTTAGTGTTTTGATTCCATTTAGGGCTGGTAGGTGCGCTCAGGCATTCTCGCAGGTGAGTCATTCGGGACCTGTGAGAACCTAAGGTTCTCGCAGGTGGGCTTCAGTGCACCTGCGAGAATCTCACGTTGTGTGAAAGATTCACCTGCAAGGGCCAAAAATTGGATTTTCATGCGTGTGTTTGCTCAAAAAAAATTGTTCAAGATATTAAAATGAGTTGTTAACTTCCTTCTCATGGCTCCATTGCAGGTGTTGATCATCACGATGTTGGAATGGAGGGAAAGAGAAAATGAGGAGGATGATGCCATTGTCGGATATGATCCGGGAACAGCTGTTGCCCTCCAAGAATGTGGGCTCTTGAAATTTTTCAGAATCCCGAGCATGAGAGCCCAACTCAGATTGTTAGAGTACTTGGTCCACATGTGGGATGTGGATCAACATGTATTTTATGTAGGGGTCCACACACTCACACTAGATATCGAGGATATCTATTTTCTGACAGGGTTGTCACGACGTGGATACCATGCGACTCTGACCAGAGGTAGAGGCGATGGACTTCCTATGAGAGAGTATGTTCGCCAATATTGTGTTCCCGAGGTGGAGAGAAACAAGGGTAAAGTCGCCATCTGGGGTGTCCAAAATTTAACCTTACGGACTATCTTGTTCACCATTGCACGCATGGTCGGGAGAACTACTCCACACATGGCTCTCCAGATCTATTTCCAATATGCAATAGAGTGCATAGAGCCTCAGGTTTTCAACTGTTTGGACACGATTCTATGCAGTATGAAGAGGCAACTGACAAAGTGCAGAAGGGGTAACTTGAAACAGTTCAGGTACGAGTCACTTTTGGTGTCATTCTTCCTTGAGAGGGTCCCACTACTGCGTCTACAGGTAGATTGGGGTTTACCGGCCCCACAGGATCCCAGAATGTTGAGGTGGTGTAACCTCATAGCTCGGCACGTAGCAGGGATTATAATCAAATATAACGATTCATTTTTTGACTGGTTGAGGCCCCAGATGTTGATGATCAATGACTATGCATACACCAGATGACTATGCATACACCGGCTTGGATTTTTGAGGAGATACGGATTTGGTTTTTATTGAGGATGATGAGTGGGGTGACTTAGGTAAGAAGTACACATTTTGTTCTTTTTTAATGTTTTTGTAAATTTTATTATATAAAATGTTTTTATGTTTTCAATCCAAGGACTAATCAAAAATCTTTTTTTTATGACACAGATGTGGGGTTGTATCGACCTCCAGGAACATCTCCCATTCAGAGACGAGGAGAAGTATCTCTAGTGGCAAGATGGGATGCTGAGGACTACAAGGAAATTGAACAGAACTTAGAGGGACTGACTATCGATGTCCTGGACATCGCTATTGGGGAGATCCCAAAGCGCTATCAGCACCATAGTGTGGGAATTTATGAGTCTCTTAGTTGACTGCTCCATAGGGTAGCCCGAATATTTGTATGTTACCATGAGCACCATCCGTGATGTTAAATTGTAGAAGCCATGGGCTTTGTATTTTGATATTTTGGTCATTGGAAAAAAACTTTTGATTTATATATATATATATATATATATATATATATATATATATATATATATATATATATATATATATATATATATATGCGGCTTCTACCGACTTGTTTCATTTTGTATGATACATGTGATGTGTGGTTGGTTTTATAAATGTCTCAGATGTCTATCTAACACATAATTAGCTAAATCATCAGTCAATATATTTAGACATCTAGGAATGTGTTGATACTCGATATAATCAAAATAACGTTCCAAGAGGCGAATTTGTAGATATACCCGCAATAAAGTAGGACTTCGTATAGCATAGACATTACTTAACTGTAGCACTACTAGTTGCGAATCAAGTCATATAACCAGGTGGGAGATACCAAGCGAAATAGCATTAGTCAACAATTCGATGACGACGCTATATTCTTTGATATTATTGGTCGCATGACCGAGGTAAACACCTTGAACACTGATAAGTTCGTTTGTAGGTGCATAAATTTCCCATGTAGAAAAAGTAAGGTTCTGAGTACTACAACTAGAACCATCAGCAAAGCCAATGTGGGGTAGTGAAGACTCTGACATCTGAAAACCAAGCACAATGTGAGGTAAGCAGTCGAGGGTAGAAACCAGATAACAAAAAGGCACACTAAAGTAACATACAAAAGTATGATACAATAAAATACAAGCACTCATGCACAGATGATCTAAGCATAGTACTTCTTTAAGTAAATCCCATTTCTGGGTTCACTCAAAGGGATACCATCGTAGTCCACTAACTCGTAGGCTCCTATCTCCAACACCTGTCTAACGATATAAGGGCCTCGCCACATAGCCTCAAATTTTCCTGCTCATAGAAAATCTCGATCTTGTTCATAAAGGAGAACTAGATCACCTTCAGAGAAAATGTGTGGCTTGACATGTTTGTCGTATTGTGCTTTGACGTGTTTCTTCTGGGTTTCTATAACTAGGGTAGCATCACGATGAGTTTCGTCTAGTTGCATAAGATACAATAGACGTTCTTCTTCAATAGAAGTGTTTGGGATGGTATCTCAGATTCAATCAGAAAGATGGCTTCAAGACCATAAACTAACTGGAAAGGTGTAAACCCGGTAGCAGACTTGACGGATGTCTGGTAATCCCACAATGCTGAAAACAACATCATGTGCCAATTAGTTTTTTGAATCCCTATCATTCGTTGAAGCATGGTAATGAGGACATTGTTTATTGCTTCGACTTGGCCATTGGCCTGTGGGTAATAGGGTGTTGATTTTTCATGGTGAAGACCCAAATTTTCGGTGAGTTATGACATCATGAAGTTTCTAAAGTGGCTACCATGATAAGTAACGATAGCTTGAGGAACACCAAACTGAACAATGATGTGATTGAATATGAATAGTTCTGCAGTCTTTCCGGTATTGTCAAATGTAGGCATCACCTTGGCCCACTTCGTAAAGTAATATATGGCTACAATAATGTATCCATGCCCCCCCAGCTGAGTGAGGGTGACATGTCATGAAATCGATACCCCATTTCAAAAAAGGTCCAACGGAGACTACAAGGTGTAGAGGAGCAGGGTGTGATCATATTTTGTTATTGTATGTTTGGCAAGCATGGCATTTTTGGACAGCGATAATACAATCGTTGAATAAAGATGGCCAAAAATACCCAGATCGTAAGATATTTTGGGTAGTAGCATACCCAGACATGTGACCACCACATGCTCTAAAATGGCAGTCATTCAAGGCTTTCTTGGCTTCGTCAAAAATGAGGCATCGGTGAAAAATGGAGTGAATCCCATGACGATAAAGAGTATCACCAAGGATAATATACTAATAGGCTTGGTAACGCATTCAATGATGGTCAGTGCTAGACAAATTGGGCTAGAAAGTTTGAGTCTGGAGATATATAATGATATCCCCATACCAAAGGTCATCGAAACTGATCATAAAAAGGGATTCATTGGGTAATGAATCCCCTACTACATTTTCTGTCTCAGAACAGGGAAGGTCGCATATCAATTCGGAAAACACTAAGGATTTATTTGACTTAGCGCGTTCTAATTCTAAGTCAAACTCCTGGAGTATTACGATCCATTTGCATTATTTTCCCCCTAGCAGTTGGCGTGTAAGAATGTGTTACATAGGGTTGCAGTTGGAAATCACAGTAGTCTTGCGTAAAAGGATATAGTGCCAAAAACGTTGAACAATTTGGACAGTGGACAAGGCCAATTTTTCAACATGTAAATACTTGGTTCCGATAGTCGTGAGACTCAGAATTAAATAATAAATGACATGGTCATCATGAGAATCATCCTCCTGGACTAGAACCATAGCAGTGGTAGAGTCTGAGGCTGCGAGATAGAGGAAATAATCTCTACTGTAATCGGGTGGGAAAAGTAGTGGGGTACGGGTTAAAGTCAGTTTTAAAGCTTCAAAATCTTTGTTGGCAGGGGTATCCCATACAAACTCATAACCTTTCTTGAGTAGTCGAGTAAATCCAAGGGTTAACTCAGCATAGTTTGGGATGAAATGACGTAGAAAGTTTGCCTTCCCTTGCAAACTTTGTACCTGGCGAAGTGAGGAAGGAGGAAAGAGATTGAGAATCACCTCGACCTTCAACAGATCAACCCAGATCCCTTGACGTGAAACAATAAATCCCATAAGTCGGCCAGATTCTACACAAAACACACATTTGTGTGGGTTTAAGCGTATACGGTAAAACTGACATTGGAGGAAAATGGCTCGGACGTGTGTTGAATGATCGACATGGTGCATGGAATGAGCTAGTAGGTCATCAAGATATGGTTGGACAATGTGCTTTATATCATGAAAGGCATAAGACATAACACGTTGAAAAGTTGCGTCGGCATTCTTTAAACCAAAGGGTAGTTTCCGGTAGGCAAAAGTGCCCCAAGGACAAATAAAAGTGGTCTTGTGTTGGTCGATGGGTACGATATTGATTTGATTATATCTAGAGAAACCATCCATTAAAGAGAAGATTTCACTCCCGGCACAATAATCGATGATCTAATCAACGAAGTGGGTGGGAAAGTTGTCTTTAGGAAAAGCTTTGTTAATATCCCTGTAATCAACACACACGCGGATCGTTCCCTGTTTCTTGTTAAATGGAACAACATTGGAAACATAGTCAGTTAGAGCCATGGGGTAAATAAAGCCAGCTTTAAGAAGTTTCTCAACTTCAAGCTTGATAGTAGTTGCTTTACATGGGTGGATTGGATGAAGTCATTGCCAGACGGGTTTAGCGCCCGGGTATGTCTTAATCTCATGTACAACAATGTCGGGGTCAATACCCAAAATTTCTTTGTAGCTCCATGCAAAGACATCACTGAATTCTTGAAAAAGAGACTTGTAGGTGACAACTTCGTCATTGGAACATGAAGATATGATATGCACATTTTCGACAAATCGAGGTTTAATGGATATGTCGAGGGGGATGGTGGGTGAGATATTACTTAAGTTCCCTTCATAGAACATATCGTGCTTAGACTCGGGAATGGTAGAAAT
This sequence comes from Picea engelmannii, assembly GCA_009831015.1. Lineage (NCBI taxonomy): Eukaryota > Viridiplantae > Streptophyta > Pinopsida > Pinales > Pinaceae > Picea > Picea engelmannii. Next base: position 546,371 of record ML794779.1, read on the forward strand.
GACGACAGCGGTTGACGAGGTTGATATCCGTTGATAACTCTCAATGGTGTGTTGTTCCAGGAAGAGAATGGAACGATAATGTCCATTGTCCCAAGGGGTATCTTCCATGAACATAATAGACATAATCATCTTGTCTGTAGGAAAAATGACACGGAATGGATCTGGAGATAAATCACCAAGAGAGGGGGTAGAAGGGGTTTCCGATTGAATGGAATGATAAGCGGATTTGACCGGTCTTAAAGGCATTTAGTCACCATAGCGAAGATGATTGTCGGGGTTGGGTACTATCCATGGGTCAGAAGATGCAGGGGTTTCTCCAATAGAGGTAGAAATAATGTTGATTGAGGTGACAGACGGATGTGGAATATCGGGTGGTGGAATGGGGAAAGTACCCATCAAAGAGGAATCTTTAAGAAGACCCATGCCGACATTCTCACATCCAGGGGGGTTTTCGCAATGAAAGGTACATTGCTGGTACGTGTATCAGAGTTAAAGAAAGCCAATTGGTCCACCGTAATTACTTTTCCTTGATGTTGGAAACGTACAACACAGAAAAGAGTGGACACAACTGCATGCATGGAGTCGATCCAGCTACAGCCAAGTAGAAGGTTATAATCGAGAGGAGTGTCAAATACCTCAACTTCAACGTTGATCATTTTGCCTTCTAATGTAATAGACAATGAAGGGAGGACACCATAAGGCTTAAATCTAGAGCCATTAAAGGCTTTGAGTGTGTTGTGGGATTCGGTTAAGGGAGGAGATTCGATGGCTTTCCAGCAAGCAATAGACATGACACACATCGAGGCACCCTCATCAATAACTGTTCTACAAATGTTCTTGTCGGAGACAATAACTTGTATTTAAAATGCGAGTTGAGGGGGTAACCTTGGAACGTGATCTTCCAAGTCAAAAATTCTTAAATTTGTATTCATAGGGTCGATTCCACCAATATCTTTCAACAATGCCTTCCGTTGTGTGGGACAACTCTGAAGGACTTCGAGGGCTGACATCGTGGATGTTTCTTGGGCCATATCTTCTACAATACTATAGTTTTGGGAAACGCACGCATGAGGATTGAAAGCAGACTTTCAAAAAACACCCTTCAGCGGAGGGCGAAGAACTGTGTCTAGGCTCGGTCATTCGAGATGAAGAGGACCATTGGTAGGTGGAGCCGATGGAGATGGTTGGACCAAGGAAGGAGGTATTTCATCAACCTTCTCTTTGGAGGAAGAATAATCTTTGGCTCGAGTGGTAAGTGTGATGTCGTTCTTCTTTGAATCACCTGTACACATTAAGACATAGGATGTAGTCGAGGGGGAGGGTTGGTCGTGAATGACCAATTGGGCCTACTGTTGAGAAGGGAAGGGTTGTGACACACGGCCGGATTTGGCGGTTTCGGGGTCCCTTGAAGGAACTTAGTGACTTCGGCGCGTCTTGGACAATCCTTAGTGTAGTGATCATCACCATAGATAAGACAAGGGTATCGGGGTTTGCGTTTATCCTTATCGTCAATAGGTTGTGTTTTGGTCTTCTCAGATTGTGGATTATTTTTATCCTCCTTATTCTTACCCTTCCATTTTTTGGATTTATTCTTTCCGGTAGGGGTAGATTGAACAAATTTCACCTCAGATGTCTTACCGACGGGAGGAGTAGGAGACGGAGCATGTTGAACATTAGAAGCAACGGACTTGGGGTTGGTGGTAGAGGCTTGTGCGGAGTGGGGTTGGGTGTGGAAAGTGCCAGTCATACCATCAGCTACATGAGAAGCAATAGGAGTAGTTGAAGTAGCAGTAATAGAAGGATGAGGTGCGTCAGGGAGTAAATCATAAAGAGTACCCATTTGTGAATAAACGAGGTCAAGGTAATGAGCACAACTGATCACTTGTTCTTCTGTGACAACTCCACCCATGGAGATGTCACAAGCGATGTCATTCATGAATGATTTTTTGAACCACTCTACCAGTAACTGATCGGGGAGATCGAGTTTGATGAGACGTTGTCTGCGTCATCACTCATGAATGTGATCAGAGATATGAGTGGCTTTGGTTTGTTTGAAAGAACTCAAAATTCCAGTTCTCATTTTGTAACAGATCGGTAACTGGTAGTGGGTGAGGAAAGCCATGGAAAGGGTGTTAAAGTTAGCGAAGAAGCCTCGTGGTAATTCTATATATCACTTTGCAGTGGAACCCATGAGAGTTTGCTGAAAAAGACGTAATCGAATAGAGTCATCCATCAAAGAGTTGGATGAACACTAAAGGTGGAAAGTCATTACATGATTGTTTGGGTCCTCTCCCGATTTACCATCGAACTTAGGAATGTCGGATGGTAGTTTGGCTGGTATGATGGGCCAATGAGGAGAGTTACGGATAGGATCGTTTAAAATTCTAGACAGATCAGGGAGGTCTAGGGTGGCTAAAAAGGGTAAATGTCTATTCACGTGGGGGTACTGGTGACCTTGGGGAGGAAGTCTCGTAGGTATACCAGTAGGACCGTAAGTAGTTTACATATAATGCGAAGATCCAGGTAGATTCGATTGTTGGTGTAGAGCCATGTAATTTATAGGGTTGTATTGGTTAGGGCGGTTCCCTTGAACAGGGATGTTGGGTCCAGCGTTCAAGTCCCAAATGGAATTGGATGGACCTAGATATGGTTGGCCCGTACTAGGGGGTATGAAAGAGTTAGCTTGAGATTGTTTCCCCCAAGTCGATTGAGGATTATTTTGGATAAGATAGTTCCAATACTAGGCCAAGGCTGCATGTATGTTTTGTCGAGAGGGTGGGGTAGGTGGGGGTTTCCCTCCAATCAAAGGTTGCGTCCCAATTGGGATTTGACCTCCAAAAGGGAACTACATTTGGCCTCCAGGGTGAAATTGTCCACCAACAAGAATCTTGTAATTAGGTGTGAAAGACTAAGTGGTGCCACTGGGGTCGGTTCCTTCAATAGGGGATGGAAGAGACCCTCTGGAAGGGGGTCGAGGAAGTGTCAGAATAAAACCAGAAACAAGATGGTGCCCAGAAGGAGTGGAAATGCTCGGAGTCCCGGATAGGATTTGTGTAGGAACATGAATAGAAGCATTCAACGCATGATATACAGGGGGAAGAATTGGGGTGAGTCTGGGAGATAGTGACATGCCAATGGGGGCATGGCTAGCCACTATATTCCCAGTGTGAAGATTCATAGTATCTGGGACCATTGTATAATGGGTTGTTTGAAGGGGGATAGTCAAGATATGGTTGGTTGGTTGAGCATCTGAACCAGGAAAATAATAGGCGGTAGTAAAAGGTATCGCGTCTGGATCGGATGTTTCGGGAGGCTCAGGTGTGATAGTGATATCAATGCCTGCTCCTAAGCGAAAGAGATCCCGTCTAAAAATTCTAGTAGTCCAAAAAGGATCCTGACCTTCAGGGCCAGTAAAAGGTCCGGTTGGTAATCCAAAAGATTCATCAAAAATTTCTCTGGATGAATTCACTCGAACAATACATCTCATAGAGTCAGGAGGAAGTCACAAGCCCTCTCGAGAATCTGTAATTTGGAATTGTTCTAAAGAGTCGTTTCTTTCCACTCGTGGAGTGGCAATGTCTTGGACTTCACTCTATTGAGGAGATCCCTCCGGTGAGTTGGTAGGCAAGGGTTGAGAACCTTCTAGATCTTCTGGGGGTAGTCCTTGCATTCTACGTGAATGGCATGGAGGGTCAATGGTGATCGAGTGCAAATCTCACGAAAGAAATTCTATGGCCAACTTATGGAAACAAACAACACGCGCTAGTAAAATCTAGGAATCAAAATAAAGCAAACAAGACCTTCCTATTCCAAAGTCACTAGTTGGTGATGAAATCCAATGTCATGGCGTCGAGACAAGAAGGGGCTAGGATAGGGTGGAAACGTTACGTTGACGACCTTCTTAACGGACTTACACCTTGGTGCAAGCTCCCACACATAATCATGGGTATACCCTCCAAGGAGCCCGAGTGAGTCTGGCCAACGTCGATTCCAGGTACTGTGAAGACTTACCCCTCCACAGTCACCTTATGTAAGATGCTAAGAAGACAGGCTACTAAAGTTACCACAAACAACAATGATGCCTGGGGGAACAGTTGACAGTCTGATCCACACACAAGGGCAAGGTATCTAGCCTGAAATCAACTTGAGAGGCTTCCACTCATCATTGTGGGTATACCTTCAACAGACCCCCATAATACGTGAAATCTCTACACCAAGATCAACAAAGCAGGGTGAGTAACTCTGTCAATCTTAATGCGACCTCGGGTTTGACCCTTGTGTGAGAAGGTCTTCCCGGGACAAAATGTTGCAAATGGAATTTGACACTCCCTATCACAAGATACTATTGTGTGTTTTGAGCTTTGGAGAGTGTGTCTCACTGCCTATTCCAAAGCTCTAGCCTAGCTAATGTTGGTGTGAAAGAGCCCTAGAAAATGTTACTAGTTGAATTTTAAAGTTGTGCAATATTATTAAAGGTTTTTGTTACGCAAGAGGGAGACGGGAATGAAACCAATGTTGTGTAAGACTTTGACCCAACAATGCATAGATAAAAATGAATGATGCAAACTTTCGTTCGATAAATTCTATCTATAGCAGGGAAAAAGGAGTTTTCTAGAACGATGCAAACTACGATGTACAATTCTCTTTTTAAATGTAGTACCAAACAATCATTGACAATGTAAATTCACTATTCGTTCTTTTTCAATATTTTTAGCACCATTATTTTCTGAATAAATGATTGCTTAAAAGAAAAAAGGAAAAACAAAATTAGAAACCAAAAATAAGGATGGAACTAAGAAAAAGTAAGCAACCAATGAAAATAAAATACTCAACAAACACCCAAATAGATCTTTCAATGGAGATAAAAAATAAAAAAATGACAAGGAAAAGTCTCTTCAAATGCACATGAACAAAGAATTTTCCAAGCAGCAAGCAATCTAAAAGGACAATTAATCCCAACTTTTAATCCAATCAAAGACTCTTTGACCAAACAAGCACTCAAATATCAAAATTAGAGATTATACCCTTGTTAATAAAAGGTCAAGAAGTAAAAACTGGGAAAAATGATTAAGAAGAGTTTTCGATCTCTGAAAACCGATCAACCGCAAGATTTGAAGTCAAGAAATAGTTAAACACTGGTAAAAGAAGTTCTTCCCATGTAAACAAACAAATATGGGCATCAAAAAGACAAGAGGACCTAATCCAAAACTTTTACAAATGAGGTCGAAGCCTAGTAGTGGGGTACAGTGTGAAAATTAGGCATTCTCACAGCCTAGACACAAGCCGGGTGCGAGAAGGTCTCACTAGACTGAACAGTGGGGTGCAAAAGTCAATGATTCTCGCATGCTATAGAGAGGTGCAGTGCGAGAAGGTTTGTAATCAAGGAATATTTGGAAAAAGGACAAAATTTTTGAGTGAACTTCTAGGTCCAAAGAGTCTATATGGGTCTCCTATAGACTCAGAGACTGATTGGCAATGAAAAATGTAGGCTAAGAGAAAATGGCCAACAAAAAACCACAAAATGAGTCGTATCCCCAGTGGAGTCGCCAATTTTGTTATCGGATAAATCGGTATATGCGGACACTAGAAGATCTCTCTAGATCCACCTGAATCTAGAACAAAACAGGACATGACATGACGCTTTCCCTAAGAAACTATCATTGAATTTACTACCAAATGAGGAATGAGTGACATACATTTATATCGCTCCCTTAGATCTGTGGTGTTCCTACTTCGCTCCGGTGCTCTTGCGAGATCAGATCCAAGACAACACAAACCAACCAAAGTGAAGATAGTAAAGTATATTCAATGACAACCTATGCGTATGATCAAGGAATTATGCAATAAAATAAGAGTGATTTTATGGGAAAGGGACATGCCATTGTATTTATATTAAATAAAAGTAGAAGATACAACCAAATTGCCTTGATGTCGCAAGCTTCCTTTCGGTGGTCCTTCGTTCCAACACACACACTTGCTCCACACTTGCATGAAGAAGATCCGATGTGGCTTGATAGGCAAATGGAGTCCTCAAGCATCAATTCAAACAGGATTCCTGACACAATCCTGAATCTATTCTTTCATCAATTCTTTATTCAATCTTGCTTAACCTCTTCCTTGAGAAACCTTGCATTATATAGGAGAAGGAGAGATGGTTAAAGGGATGAGGATGATCCCACTAAATCTGAGAAGTCAGTAGGATGCCAACCATGAGAATGCCAACTCATTTTCTAGAATATCCTCTTCTAGAACCTTCATAACCTATTCTCCCCGTTAAGCTTTGAAACAGGTTCGCACCCTACCTATAGAGAAAGCTGCGAACATCTTGCAATCCAGGTATAGAGTGGCCTGCAAGAATCATGGTTTCTCGCACCCTACAATACATGTAGCCTGCGAACTCATCTTAAAAATATGTTTTGTAGAAGAAGACAAAAGTCACTTTTCTCAGGCAAAAGGTACTTATGAGAGCCTAAACACATAACTGTAGAGACATCACCAGAGTGACCAAAATAATGTGTAACATCTATACTACAGACAAATAAAACTCCATCAACCATACTTGTAGCTGAATTTGTTTCCTCTGTGTGAATGAACTCGTTGACTCTTCCTTCTTTGTGAACTGATTCCTAGCAACCATAATTATTTTCTCCTTTTGAGCTTTGATTCTTCAACTTTGCGCTTTGATACCACTTGTTATGTAATGAAAGAATCAAATTAACAAGATTTTAATCGCAAAGAAAATAAAACCAAGAACAAACCACAATGACACAATTGACACAATGATTTATGTGGAAACTCAATACGGGAGAAACCACGGGGCAATGATAATCGATATTCTTATTATTCAATGGAGAATTACAGTATCCAATCACAGGCATACAGTCATCCTCTCCTTACATACACACTACACTCCACTGTATTGTGTCTTTCACACACACCTCACCTCTATGGGTATGCTCGAATATATAGAATCTCTCAAACAGTTAGACAAACTGATTACAATAAGATCCACAAGTTACACAAACTGTTCACTGAAGAGTGCATGCATGCACATTTTAAATTTAGTTGATGTGCATGTGCATGCTACCGCATGGGAAATTAGTTGGCACTTTTTCAACATTAATGTTATTGTTTAGGTTAAAATTTATTAGGTGGTATTAGGTATTTTGATAATTTCTTACTTAAAATTTTAGAAGAACACGTGGATGAAATATTTATTTTCTATGTGTATTTCCATGCCCAAGATTTATTTTTCTACTCCTAGATCCTTCATCTCAAACGTCCTAACCAACTGAGCCAACCTGTTGATTTCATACATGCTTGTGCTTGCAACAAGCATAACCATTAACACCAATATAATAAATATACCATAAACACAATGGTTATACTTCTTGTAAAATATGGCTCACCATGAAGGAATCAACCATCTTGTACCATTTCCTAGCATGCTTCAGGCCATACAATGATTCTTGAGTTTGCAAAAAAAACTTATGTTGTGATCCTGAACTAACTGTTCTAGTTGTTCCATATACATCCCCTTATCCAAAAAAATCCATGTAAAACAATTTTAACATCTATCTTTACTAACAAAACTAGTGCTAATCAAAAAATGATTAGAAACAAGTTTTTAACAACTTGTGAGCAACTTTCATGGAAATCACAAATACCCTTTTGCTACCAATCATGCTTTGAACCTTTCATCACTTTAATATGTTTGATTTTATAAAAGGAGATTCATCAAACATTGCATCTCTATTGATGATGATTTTGTGGGTAGTAGGTTCCCACATTTTGCATCCCTTAACATCATCACCATATCAAAGATATACATGTTTGATATGGGTCTTACTTAGAATGTTGATAAAAACATAAGCATCACAACCAAATAATTTCACATTTGAGTAATCACTAGATGACTTGTTCATACCTCTTCCATAATCTTCCTTTCTTTTTCAATCGATGGTGATTGAGTTACCAGATAGCACAACTGCTTCTACCCACAACTATTGCTGCAACTTGGCATTACTAAACATTCCTATTCGACCCCATCTTCCTTGCAATACTTTCCAAGTTCCATGGATATGAACCTACCTTCATCATATATTCTCAAACACTTGATTGACCTACCAACACATCATTCTTTCTATAGACCCACTGCTCCACCTTGAACTTTACATTCGAACAACTTTGACCAAATCCAACCAAGCCAACCCAAGTGAACCTTTGTCGCTCACCTCCAGGGACTTCACACTGGAGTCTCAGTGCTCCACCTTAACATGAACATTCCCTTGACCAAATCCGACCAAGTCGGCCAAGTAAACCTTCACCGCTTACCTCCAGGCCCATTTACAATGGAGTTCACCTATGTCTAGAATTTTCATATGTGACTTGATAAACCAAGGGTAGGCATGCCTATCCAAGTATTACAGACGTATTCCCATTTACATGCAATCAATAATTTTTACAACTCCAAGGTAAATATTTTTGTTTTCCTCATAGTGACTCAACCATCACCGCTCTGCAACCTTTATACTACAGACAGATAAAACTTCATCAACCATACATGTAGCTGAATTTGTTTCCTCTGTGTGTGAATGAACTCGTCGACTCTTTCTTCTTTGCGAACTGATTCCCAGCGACCATAATTCTCTTCTCCTCTTAAGCTCTGATCCTTCAACTCTGCGCTCTGATACCACTTGTTATGCAACGGAAGCATAAACTTAACAAGATTTTAATTGCAAAGAAAATAAAACCAAGAACAAACCATAATCACACAATTGACACAATGATTTATGTGGAAACTCAATACGGGAAAAACCACGGGGCAATGATAATTGATATTCTTATTATTCAATGGAAAATTACAATATTCAATCACAGGCATACAACCATCTTCTCCTCACATACACACTATTGTGTCTTTCTCACACACCTCACCTCTATGGGTATGCTCGTATATATAGCATCTCTCAAACAGTTAGACAAACTGATTATAATAAGATCCACCAGTTACAGAAACTGTTCACTGAAGAGTGCATGCATGCATATTTTAAATTTAGCTGATGTGATGTGCATGTGCATGCTACCGCATAAGAAATTAGTTGATACTTAATGTTATTGTTTAGATTAAAATTAATTAGGTGGTATTATGTATTTTGATAATTTCTTAAAATTTTAAAAGAACACATGGATTTTGATATTTTGGAGTGTTATGAATAGGACTAATAAGCCACAATTTTTACTAATCAATTTATTTAAAAAAGGTTTTGAAGAAATCAATTTACACTTGTTACATTATCTATAGTTATTAACACCTAGACCTTTCCAATTCTACTTTATCTTTATCTTTTAAAAGTTTGGAGTAGCTATTGCCACTTTTTTTTTGCTTTTAAGCTATATACAAATAATACATTATTACAAGTTTCAAATCTCTCATATTCACTTTAAACTACATACAATTATTACAATAAAAAAATTCTAAAAAACATATATAAACAACTTTACTATTAATTTCATTTCATTTATTATAATATTAATTACATCAACTTTTTAAATTTTTATATTTCTATGATAATGTCTACCACATAACTTTCCAAACTATTCATATTCTCATGTTGAATGACTTGCACATTGAGATTGACTTATTGTCCAAGCGACCTTCAATTTAGACAAAGACTCTAGTGGTGATGTCAATTACAACCCCAACATTTAGACAAAGACT
>ML794780.1:16129-30548 GCA_009831015.1 Picea engelmannii
TTTGTTCCATCAAACAGAGGGGGCTTAGAGGCTGAAGTCCCTTCATGACTTGTCATGTTTAAGCTTACAGATCTACCTTTGAATAAAAGGAACCTGCTCTGATACCAATTGTTGAAATTACTAAAACAACTGAGAGGGGGGGGCGAATCAGTTGTAAGTGAGCTTAAACAATCTTAAGTCTATTAAAATATTATTAATCTTTCTTCAAGTGATCATCAACAATATACAGCATATGGACAATAAAAGTAAAGAGCAACAGTCACACATAAAGTATACACAGAGACATATTTTCACGAGGAAACCCATAAAGGGAGAAAACCTCTTCTTCTTCAAAATGATAGGCAGTCTTTTAAGTTCTGTACATCATCTATAATTGAGCACCAACTCAATGTGAGGCTGTTACCTCTATTTTACAAGCTGCAACTTGTTTGAGAGCACCAACTCTCTGGTTTCTCTAACACCCACTAGAAGGAAGCACCAACTCCCTTAATGTTCCAGCACCAACTAGATGGAAGCACCAACTTCCAGTTACACAGGCTCCAACCTGTATAACAGAGAACACTTGTTCTCCCTTGCACCACCCTGCCACCCTGGTTTCTCTGGCTACAACCAGATGGAAGCTACAACTTCTTGTGTTCAAGTTCTCACTTGAACCTTTGAGGACAACAGTCCTCCCGAGCACCTCCCAACCTTCCTAGAATATGAATGAATAAATAAGCTGTCAACTACACAAATAAATCAATTCTTACCAATCTTTCTTTGTTTTGTAAATCTAGTCTTCTTCTAACTGTTATGCAATTCTTTTCTTCCTCTGTCTGTTCAGCAGGTCTGCTCTGCATCAACTTGTTTTGTCATTCTGTTCTGCTTCAAGTTTTCTTCATCATCTGTTACTCTTCTCTGAGTTTCATCTCACACTGTGCATATGCTCAATCTCACACTGCACATTCTATGATTTTCCCTTTCTTACAGTTTCATTCATTTTTCATACAGAGCAGCATCACACACATAGTCTGTCTCATTTTCTTTTATACCCTCAACCACGGCGGTTCCACTTCGCATTTCCTTAGGCAAAAGAAAGACAATTGTCCAAGCAACTGAAACGCCAACTGATTGGCAATCATGAGTCCCGTTCGCTAATCGATTCGTAATTGAAGAGTTAACTGAGAGAGAGAACAGTAACCCTCCAATATTTGTTCAAATTCACCTGTACCATTGGATTGGCTTCATGAGATCTTGCATTCATTTCGGAATTTATGTGGCCAAGCTTAGCACCTCTAGCTTCTACCTCCAGCTTCCATCGATGTGATCAATGGCTATGACCACGCGCTTATACATAAAGCGCTTTTGCAATTTCTCATTTCATGAATTTCAACACTATGCTTCGTTGACCCCAAGTCAGCGAAATTTCGATCGCTTGCCATATGTCCTATGATTCGATGGTCCAGATCTGATCTTGATTCAACGGATATGATTGAATTGCGATTTAGCATATTGCGATTTCGACATTCTTGTTGCATTGTTTTCTTTGTCTCTCCATGTCGCGATTCGCGAAACTCTGATATGGAATTAGATCAACGATCCAGATCTGATATTGATTTAACGGCTGCGATTGAATCACGATTTCGCATATCGTGATTTCGACATTCTTGATGTTCAGTGTTTTTGTCACTTCAAAGTCCCGATCCACGAAACTCCGAAATGGGGTCGGATCAACGATCCAGATCACATCTTGATCTGACGGCTGCGATTAAGTCACGATTTCGCATATCATGATTTTGGGATTCCTGTGGTTATTATTCTTTGACATCTTCAACTCTCGATCTGCGAAACTCCGACATGGACTGGATCCAATGGTCCATATCAAACCTTGATCTGACGGCTCAGATTACATCGTGATTCTGCATATCGCGATTTCGGGATTCTTGTGATTGATATTACTTGACATCTCCAACTTTCGATCTGCGAAACTCTGACATGGACTGGATCCAACGGTCCAGATCAAACCTTGATCTGACATCTCAGATTACATCGCGATTCCACATATCGCGATTTCAGGATTCTTGTGATTGATATTACTTGACATCTCCAACTTTCAATCTGCAAAATTCCGACATGGACTGGATCCAACGGTCCAGATCAAACCTTGATCTGACGGCTCAGATTACATCGCGATTTCAAGAGGTTAGGGAACCCTGTTCCTTTGACTCTCCAGTCAACGAAATGACGATCTATCCCCACGTGTCCTACCCGTAAATGGACAATCCTCCTTCTTTCGGAATTTTGTACGCCCGCTTCTCCTTGTTGTACTTTAAAAAGCATGCAGGTTCTCCTTGATCCAACAATGGTCGGGTCCTGCGCTTGGATCTAACGTCTGAGATCTGTCCTCCTCTTCAGCGCTCTTCTTGTCTACATTCAGATCTGACAGCCCTCGTTCTTTCGGGAATTTTGAATGACATCCAACGATCAGAAATGCTTCTCAAACTTTACGGGCCTTCGATCATTCGATCAATGTTGCGTTGTCTTCGATCATTCGATCTTCCTGAACTTATATTTTGTTTGCCTGTCGGTTACAAACTTCTTGTACTCATGCCATCTTCATTGTTGTACTTGCCATCAATGACAAGCATTCGCTGTCTGTTAAATATTTGCCATTCGCTGTCTGTTAAATATTTGCCAACACTTCCTTCTACTATAGAAATCGTTATTAGTGATCGGATTATAAGACAACCTATTGATTACTGGAAAGAATCCTTCCGCTACCATTTTTGTGGTTCACCTGGTCATTTAAAGGATTCTTGTCCGTCGGGCTCATGGTCTGGAGATGCAAAAGATACGACTATGAATCCTGCATGTCGAGCTTCTCCGACACGCCTGTCAAATACTGCTCCAGACTCTTTTATGGGTAAGATGGAATTGTTCTTCCTCTATTTTTTTTCCACTTTATCTGATAAAGAAGCAGTTTTCCTTCGTGACCACGAGGCGTGGGTTCAAGAAATCTTCGAAGATTTTTGGAAAATACTTATGAGACATAGTCCAGATCTAGGTTGTCTCTTAGGCCCCGCTTTTGATGTTAGGCCCTATGGAAGTCCCCCTCCTTCCCCCCCTTCGACCAGACCCCTTCCTTCTGATGACACGTCTTTAATGGCTCCCGACCCCCCCAAACTACCCCTCCTGATCCTCCCTGTGCGACCACAGAACTAAGCATTTTGGCTCTGAATACAATTTCTCCCTCTTCTCTTGCTTATTCTTCCCCTCTTACCCTCCCTGATTTCTTACCCTCTTTGTCCTCCAAATTTGTTGTATCCCTCTCCCCTGTTGCTCTTCCGGTCACTAATGACACAACCCAAGACCCCCTCCTAGATTCTAAGTCAAATGTTACCATCCGGAAGAAACCGTGCCCTCGTTTACCAAAAATGCCTTCGGGCACTATCAAAGGTGGCCTAACCCCTCTCCTCCCCTCCCCTCATCCCCCCCTCCCCCTTTTCCAAAACTCTTTGACCGCCCCGATTGATCTTCCCTCTTCTTCGGCCCTTAGAGAAGGCATGCCAACTTCCGGGGTTGACTCATAATTCTTTTGTATTTCAACCTACACAGGTTCGAAGGTGCCACAAAATTACCCTCCCTTAAGATGTTATTGTTACAAGCCGCCCTAGATGTTGTTTTTTTACAACAGACCCTTGTGGTTTCAGAAAAGGCAAAGGCTCCTTTTCTAAAGTGCCTATGCTCGTGGAACTGTGTGGCTATGGATCCTAATGGAAGATCAGGCAGCCTTTTAATTGGATGGAATCCTACATTGGGTGAGTTTAGTGCTCTTGGTACCACTGCAGATATTTTCTTGGAGGGAAGATTCAAAAACTCAGCAGAAAAAGTTAAACTACTTAATTTCTATGCCCCGTATAAGGATCGTGAAAGTTTCTGGAAACCAATTATGGATTATGGACTACTCACTAAACCGGGCTATATTGTTGGTGGCGACTTAAATTTTACCCTGTCCTCCCGAGAGGTTTGGGGGAGTATGGCTAGAGCAGACCCAATTTCTGATTTCTTCTCAAATCTTCTTCAGGAATCTGTCTTGGTGGACCTTGCCCTTTACATTTGACCCCGACATGGAGAAATGGTCAAGCAGGCAAGGAAGGTATCACTAAGCGGTTAGAATTATTCCTCATGGATGGAAATCTTCTCACCAACCAGAGCACTTACAGATCCTGGACTATTAACTCAGGCATTTCGGATCACAACCCGATATGCCTGCAATTATTCTCCCATCGTCGTTGTGTTAATGCACCTTACAAATTCAACAGTTCATGGCTCACAGAACCGAACTTTATAACATTTATCAAGTCGACATGGGCTTCCATGGCTCATTGGACAAATAACTCCTCTTGTGTTATGTTGTGTGATGTTGGCCCTTGACTAAGTTTTGAAGAATACTTGGTCATATTTGACCATTTTTGGGATTGCGATAGCTTGCCAAAGATGGAGCGCAACGCGAAGCGGAAATTAGGGAAGAAAAACCTATTTTTGGGTCCCTTTTAAGGTTTTGGGTTGATGTAAAGGGAAAGGGATGTTGGCCCATGGGTTTACCCACACTTAGGCCCATTTTGTAATTTATAAATAGATACTTAGGCAATGTAAGTAGAGGGTAGTAGTACATCTATGTGATGTATAGCTAAAGGCTTAGTGCTAGTAGTTGGATATGTGTGATTGGATGTATATTGAAAGTGTTCTATGCATGATTGTAAGGAGATTGAAAAGCTAAGTGCAAGTTGTTGTAGTTTTGTGCTGAAGTGTAAGGAAGAAGGATCTAGCGAGCTGCGCAGATCTTTTGTCCTGTGTGAAGTAAGGGTCACTGAAGCTCTGTGTTGTAACCGCTTGACTAAGATAATATAAAGAAGAAGACTTTGTGGATGTAGCCCCAGGGTGGGGGTGAACCACGATAACTTTGTGTATTGTGCTTTGTGCTTCGACCTAATATGTTTATCTCCTCCTTGGCTAAGTTCTTGATGTGATTAAATAGATCTAGTTATGCTATGTGCTTATGATATATGAATGAATGTTAGATCTGATATATAAGATGCTTAGTGCTTGATCTACTGGATCTAATATATATTTCTGTGGCTAAGTACTAAATCATATTTAGTCTAAGTATTCGCTACGATGCTCTGTGCTATCTGTGAAGTACCATAAGGCTTAAATATTGATGAATGATCTATGCTAAGTGTCCTATAAAAGTTATAATCACAGATCGGTGTCCCAGCTAAGGTTGCAGACATCTGAGTCTTGCAACCACCCCTACCTCTACCTTGGTTGAGACTTCATATGCTTCACAGGTGTTGCTGAATGGGACGGTAGTTAGGGTTTTGTTGGTGCGCTCTTGAGCGTTGAACCCTGGGTATGCCCCTATGCCAACAAATGGTTCTGTTGCCGGGACCTGGAACTGTGATTGTTGGGAACTAAAGAAGAAAAAGCTTTGTGTGAAATAAGCTATGTGCGTAGATCTGTTGCCCTAGTGCGCAGTATTCTACTTGACCTACGAAGCTTTGTGCCGAGAAAGAAAGGTCAGATCTGAAGGAAAGAGGTGAGATCTGCAAGAAAGAGGTTGGTACTGAAGAAAAGAAGTGAGCTTTGAACACTTTATGCTCTAAGAAAGGTAAAAGTAGAAATTTCCGCAAAAAAGAGGTAAGATCTGTAAGCTCTAGCCTCTAGTAAAGGTAAGAATAGTTCAAGTTTTAGATCTGAAAGCTTTGTGCTCTATATAGGTAAGATAAGTGGAAATTTTTTGTTTCTGAAGCATGAATTTAGGTACGCTTGATAGATTTTGTCCTAGCCTAAAAACTAGAGCATTGTTAGATAAAAGAAAGTTTGATATGAATAGGTCTGATAGGAATAGTGAAATATATGTTATACCTATGCATAGAAAGAATTTTTGGACTAACCAATGGATGCAGGATCCTAGAAATAAATTTTTGTCGGCTAGCCATCATGATCCTAGCGCACAGTACAAGAAGAGTTGGGGATCATGGACGAGAAAGAGAGGATTAACTCTTTGTTACAATTGTAGAAGACTAGGACATCTTGCTAAGGAATGCCCTGGGAGAAACCCTAGTTGCCTCTAATGTAAAGCTATGAACCATGAAGTATTGGATTGCCCTAGAATGATTGCTAGACTTGAAAAAATGAATATGGAACAAGAAAACTCTGAAGGAGATCAAGAGACTAAAATTATGGAAGAACCCTAGAAAGAATCAGAGATCATGTTACTGAAAACAAAAGAAACCCTAGATGATCATAAGGATGTCAGTTTGTCATAGATCTTCAAAGAAAAAGAGAAAATCGAAGTAAGAATATGAGACTTCGACATTGACTGTGCTCTGGATGAGGGAACATCGATGAACATTATGACAGAAAGAACTTGGGAAACCCTAGGAAGGCCTGCTCTAGTCACTTCACTAGGAACCATCAGATTATTTAAAGGCAAAATGGTAACCCTATGTGGCAGAATTACCTAGATAGCTATGAGTACCCATGGAACTTCGACAGAGAAAGAGTTTGAAGTCATTAGATTTATTGAGGATTGTGCCCCATTTCCAGCTTTGTTAGGAAAGATCTAGATTAAAAAAGACCAGATCTAGAGGAAAGAAGAAAAGGAAGCCCTAGAACAGTAGAAGCAAGAACTCATGGAATTTATGACTAGAAGGATCGCCTACTTGATGGAGGAACAAGAAAACAAATCTCAGTTGTTAAACACTAGGGACCTAGATGTCGAAGCTATAAGAGCATTAGAGGAACCACAAAAGGCCAAAATTCCTAATCCATATGCTGAAGGAGTGTTACCCTTGGATCTGAAGAAAGAACCTCAGCAGTGTGAAGTGACTATGTCGAGAGAAGATAAGACTCATAATGGAAAAAGGATGACCAAGACTAAGCTCATTGGGAAAAAGGCTAGGAAGATAAGTAAGAAGAGGGCCAAAATCGGAAAGTTACAGAAGACTCCAGAGGAAACTTTGCAGAAGGAAAAATCACAATAATTGAGCTTCGTCGAGATATCAGAACAGCGACATCTGGCACTTCGCCATGGCACAACAATATAGTCGTTGGATCGATACATCCGTTCGAATTTCGCCTCGAACGGGTCGAAAAGAAATTATGGGTTCCCACTAGACCGTTGGACAGCACCAGAATGGATAGAACGGAGTTAATGAAGGCCCCATATCCGTTACAAGCAGACCATTGCTAAGTTTCCCTACTTAGTCTGTCACGCCACGCACCGAGAATACTTTTTGCTAAGTGAGAATTTGAGCCCGAAACTTGAGATTAATTCACCCTGTGATCATTGCCTTGTTCCCATACTGTTCATCGTGTTCTTTGAATTCATTTTCACACTTGAGCTAGTGGACCCAAGCTTGTATGTCGGACGAGCTCAGCGTTGTTGAGAAAGTAGTTGAAGAAGTTTTGATTGACCTAATGGCTGAGAGAGTCATGTTAGAGAGAAGGATGTCTGCAGGTGTGCAAGCATCATCGACAGGAGGAGCCCAAGCTTCTCCCTCCACTGCTCGCGGAGAAGGACCTTCCAAAACCACGATCGAGACAAGAACAAAGCACAGAGACAATATTGCAAATGCCAAGTTGATCCCGTGCATTTTGTCAATTTACATACCACCTTTGAGCGGAAAGATTAACCGCGATAGTGCACCCAGAGACTTTGATTACACCCTGATCACCGTGTATCTTCCAAAAGGGGTGCACGCAGTACATGTTGACCAAGATAAGCTCGCATCACTGAAATTTAATGATTTTAACCTTGGAGATCGCAAAACCTACAGCATGTTAGCTCCACATAAATACTTAACCAAGACCAGAGGCAAAAATCCTAATATTGTCACGCAGTCCTGGACCCAGAACCTCGCGCAATCCACACTACTCAACATAATGAAGATCCCTCACTTCGGCAGACACCAAGAATTCAACGCATGTGTCAAGTTGTTGTTGTCTTGCTACCACGGGGGATACTTATGGTTGGACCATCGCATCACTGTGGATCCGACTCTAATCAATCGGATAACGGGACTTAGCATGCAAGGCCCTGACCCACAAGACTTTTACCCAGGCAAGACCTCAGACCGAGCACTAGCACAGCAGATAAAGGAAACTTATGGTGATGTAGAGAAGGGTATGCGAGGCTACAAGGTAGCCTCTATCCAGAGTGGCGCAGTGCGCCTTGCATGTCAGTTGATCGCGGGCAATTTAGTTCGCAAGAACATACCAACACAGGTGACTGGCTTCGTAGTTAACCTCACAGGGAAGTGCATCGAGGGACTACAGGTGAATTGGGCACAGTATCTTGTAAACCAGTTAGAGTTGGATTGTAGAGGAGTGCAAGACCAAGGGTATGAGTTCCACTTTAGTTGGTTTCTCATAATCATCGCTTTCATCGCTTGAGAACTACCAGAGGGAGCCACTTTTCCAGAGATCGAACCTTTCGAACCACTAGCTGCGAAGTTCTGTACGTTGTGGTACTCCAGCGACATGAACAAGAAGTGGCAATCCAATGTTGTCTTCCACACCTACTTCAACCAACTGAAGAATGCAATTTAGTCTACACTGTGAATCACCCCAAACGTACTTCATAGGTTTAGACCTTTGATGAAATTTAGCGCGGACCACCACTTCACCTATATTACAGCGCATGGTGATGAGCATAAACAACAGCTCCAATCCTACTACAAGCTGACAGAAGATGACTTGGAGGAGATTACCAAGGATTGGTCGGCGAACCTCCTTGTTGCAGTAGACCTCGCAGACATGTCTGACGAGGAAATCCCCGAAGCTATGCCGGATACACCTGGGCCAAGCAGGACTAAGAAGGATGACGAAGTTGAAGATGTCCCTAGCACATCCACGAAGACTACTTCGATCTCACTTGCGCAGGGAGGTGATGGTGATGAGCTAGGTGGTACAGAAGTTGAGCAAAACAGAGGCGAGGTTACTCCACCTAGAGAGGAGGAGGATCCCTCCATGAAAAGAAAGATGACACCACCAAAACCCTCCTCCCGAAAGAAAGCTAAAGCCACCTGAACCATGCTTAAAACTACCCTTACCCCAGATGACTTCAAGTTACTTCTTAATTGCCGCACTGAATGATGTTTCACTAGAGCTCGCAAAAAAGAAAGAAGCAAAGCAGGAGGAGCTATTCAACCGAATCAAGGGAAAACTCAAAGAAGTGCAGCAGGCACTCCAGTCTAGCCAAGCAATTTTTACAGCGCCCTTGATAAGTGGAACATCAGGAACAGGCGATGAGCCCACTCAATTACACCAGATCGTTGATCAAGTCGAAGCTCGCCTTCGACGAGCTCAAGAAGAAATAGCACAAGCCACCTAGGCTTTGATGCAAGCACAGAAAGCACTTCTAGAACAACAAAATGAGGCAGAACGGGAAAAATTTTCCCTAAAAGTGAAGTGGGACGAAGAAAAGGCACAGTTGCTAGCAGAGCAACTTGAAGTATAGAAAAGGGTTCACAAGGCATTGTGCTCTGTGATGGTCATAGAAGTGAATATGGAAGATCGTCTCCCACAGCAGGTGACCCAACTGGAAGAAGTAATCCAGCAACTCCAACAACGCATCATAGATCTGGAGCTCCACACTGTGCCTGAGACCCCCCAAGAAATAAGAGCTCTAAGAGAGGTCATTGCTCGAAGCGCAGTTGGCCGATTAAAAACCTTTGCCTTAGAATGCAAGTAGTTGAGCGCTAGAAGCGCCCAGACTTATGACACCCTCACAGAGAATCCAGAATTGCAGACATTGGAGGCACAACTCCAAGAAGCAAAGCAGCATGCAAACATGCTACAGGCGCAGATAAAGACTTTGACCCCAGTCGAAAGAATGAAGAGGTTCGCAGAACAATGCACAGCCCAACAACAGGTACATACGCTGCAAATTAAAGTGATGGAAGTCTCCCAACGACTTCAGCCAATCCAAGAAAAGGCATGCCAACTGTTCGCTGAACTTGAAATCCAGGGAGTTGAACTCGAATAGGTTGTCATCACTGCAGAACAATGCCTGGAATGTCCGCTCAATGACACAGTGATCCAGGAATTTACTAAGAAAGAGGTTGTTGCACTACAGCAGGTCGAAGCAACTCAAGCCAAGCTCGAGGCATTCGAGGCGGAATTGATCAGACCTGAGTGACTTGGGATGAGTCACAGGTGAGTGTTGGGGGCCTGTTGGCCCTTGACCAAGTTTTGAAGAATACTTGGTCATATTTAACCGTTTTTGGGACTGCGACAGCTTGCCAAAGATGGAGCGCAACACGAAGCGGAAATTAAGGAAGCAAGACCTATATTTGGGTCCCTTTTAGGGTTTTGAGTTGATGTAAAGGGAAAGGGATGTCGGCCCGTGGGTTTACCCATGCTTAGGCCCATTTTGTAATCTATAAATAGATACTTAGGCAATGTAAGTAGAGGGTAGTAGTACATCTATGTGATGTATAGCTAAAGGCTTAGTGCTAGTAGCTGGATCTGTGTGATTGGATGTATATTGCAAGTGCTTTGTGCATGATTGTAAGGAGATTGAAAAGCTAAGTGCAATTTGTTGTAGTTTTGTGTTGAAGTGCAAGGAAGAAGGATCTAGCGAGATGCGCAGATCTTTTTTCCTATGCGAAGTAAGGGTCATTGAAGCTCTGTGTTGTAACCGCTTGACCGAGATAATATAAAGAAGAAGACTTTGTGGAAATAGCCCCAGGGTGGGGGTGAACCACGATAACTTTGTGTATTGTGCTATGTGCTTCGACCTAATGTGTTTATCTCCTTCTTGGCTAAGTGCTTGTTGTGATTAAATAGATCTAGTTATGCTCTGTGCTTATGATATATGAATGAATGTTAGATCTGATATATAAGATGCTTAGTGCTTGATCTATTGGATCTAATCTATATTTATGTGGCTAAGTATTGAATCATATTTAGTCTAAGTATTCGTTGCGATGCTCTGTGATATCTGTGAAGTACCATAAGGCTTAAATATTGATGAATGAACTATGCCAAGTGTCATGTAAAAGATATAATCACAGATCGGTGTCCCAGCTAAGGTTGCAGACATATGAGTCCTACAACCACCCCTACCTCTACCTCGGGTGAGACTTCATCTACTTCGCAGGTGTTGCCGAAAGGGCCGGTAGTTAGGGTTTTGTTGGTGCACTCTTGAGCGTTGAACCCTGGGCCTTCCCTTGTGCCAACATGTGAAAAACTGAAATTTCTAAAGCAACATGTGATAAACTGGCAAAAGAAGAAAAAACAACAACAAAAGTCAGATTTATCACTCATTGAATCAAAATTGTCAATGATTCTAGAGAGCCGACAGTCACAGAATTTTATGCAAGAGGAGATAAATCTCTTGAGAGCCCTTAAGACTAGGAAAGATAAGATACTAGCCTCTGAAGAATCGGCCTGGCAGCTTAAAAGTCGAGCCCTCTGGATGCAAAATGGAGATAAGAATACCAGATTCTTTCATAAATATGCCACACGGAGAAGATTGCAAAAAACAATTTGGGATATCACCAATGTCGATGGTTTGACCCTCTCTAGTGAATCGGAGATCAAGGAGCACGCATACAATTTTTTCAAATCTCAATTCGAGGCTCCTGAAACAAAAGACATGAGAAATCAGTTCCAAATCATAAAATATGTTCCAAGAATGTTCTCTAATGCGGAGAGTGATGGAATTGGGACCCCGGTTACCATCGAAGAACTTGAGTTTACTATTAAAAAAATGCCAAAATAAAAGAGCCCAGGCGCAGATGGGTGGACCTAAGAACTCTTCCACAACTTCTTCGACATCTTGGGGAAGGACTTGCTATTGGTTGTCGAGGAAACCAGAGTCAAAGGATACCTTCCAGGGGTACTAAATGCTACATTTTTTATTCTTATTCCAAAGGTGAGCAAACCTACTACCTTCAATGATTTCAGGCCCATCGCCTTATGCAACTTTGCATACAAAGTGATCTCTAAGATTATTGTGAATCGCATCAAAGACAAGTTGGCATGTTGTTTATCAAAAGAGAAGTTCAGCTTCTTAAAGGATAGGATGATATATGATGTTTTCAACCTAACACAAGAGTGTCTCCATACAGTAAAAACAAAAAAACTCAACTCTGTTATCCTGAAATTAGACTTAAAAAAGGCATACGATAAAGTCAGTTGGCAATTTCTAAGATTAATGCTTATCCAGATTGGACTTAATGTTGGTTTTCATTCATATGAGATATGAGAGATATTTGATATATTATTACAATAATGACTGTTCCATATATAGGGAACATAAGGTGACCATCCATGAAAGGATGTGTCCCTTGAATAATCAATAACTATTTGTTATTATTATTTACTTATTATATACTATAGTTAATAATCAATAATAATTATATTGTTAGTTATTATGTTTAGAGAATGTCTTCCCGATGTTGTCCAAACATCAACACTCCCTCTCAACGAGGGAGACATTATGCAACATCCCACTCTTGTCTTTGAAGTATACAAACTTCAACCTAGACTCATGACACTTGTCTGTCAGTCTTGGGAGACATCTCTCTCCCACCTGAACCGAGGAAAAACTCCTTTTGCGATTCTCCCTCTGAGCCAATTAACTCTCTCTAAGATTAGGCTCACTTTGGGTCCGCATGTAATAACATATATCATCTTGAGTCTTTATCATTCCTTGTCAAATCACCATGACTAGGACAAAGACCACACCAGGAACTTTCACCACAGGCACACACCTATGAGTGAATGTCGGCTTGATGCTAACTGACACGTGGAAATCACTTCAACCACCTCGAGTCTATATTATTCCTTGTCATGATCAAGGAAGGACTACGTCTGGGCCCATTTATCACAAATGCACCTTTGTGATAAATGTGTCCTATCTCCCTTGCTCTGTAGCCCAATGTAGGAGAAGTTATGCCCGATGATGAAACATCAACACTCCCTCTTAGATAGGGAGGTATCTTTCCATAGTAGTACACAACTACTGTCCAAAGACACACAGTCTCCGCCAGTGGTACAAAACCACCATAGTAGTAAAATATTTATCACACATGGCACTCCCAGGTGGACTTCTAGAGGTTACTCCCTCTAGAAACACTTAGGGTCAACTCCCCATAGTGTGAGACATCAAGGGTCAACTCCCTTGACATGTCCTCATGTTCTCTGAACATGGAAAAATGGGCTATAAGCCCAAATGCACTTATTCTTCCTCGAATAAGTTTCCTCACATATCAACTCAACTCAATTCACAGAGGAGTACAATCTAGAGAAAGTTTGTCACACATGGCATTCCATGTGGACTTCTAGAGGCTACACCCTCTAGAAACACTAGGGTCAACTCCCATAATGTATGACGTCAAGGGTCAACTCCCTTGACATGTATTCATGTGATATCCACATGGGACGTTGGGTTATAAGCCCAACTGCACTTATTCCTTGTCGAATAAATGTTCCACTTATCCCTTCTTGGATAAGTGTCCTCACAGATTAACTCAAATCAATTCACAGAGGAGTACAATCTGGAGAAAGTTTGTCACACATGGCACTCCATGTGGACTTCTAGAGGCTACACCCTCTAGAAACACTAGGGTCAACTCCCATAGTGTATGACGTCAAGGGTCAACTCCCTTGACATGTCCTCATGTGCTCTCCACATGGGACGTTGGGTTATAATCCCAACCACACTTATCCCTTCTCGGATAAGTTCCCCACTTATCCCTTCTCGAATAAGTGTCATCACAGATCAAATCAACTCAGTCACATACGAGTATGATCTGGAGAATGTATCAGGAAGCTGTGAACATCAAAACTATCATACTTAATGCAATGTATTATGCTTCTGTTGTGCTCAACGCCACAGAAGTTCATTTCCTGCTACACCAGGAAACCATGAAAGATCCCAAAGTGAAGCAACACCTGAAGGTGTTCTTTCTTTCCACTGCGCTCCCATCCCAATTACAGCCAATATATTCCTGCCATATCATACCAATATTGGAAGTATATCTCAGACCATGTCGAACTGTGCCTTGCAAGTATCTCAACACATGTTTCACAACAATCTAGTGTGTTTATCTCAGCTGACTTATAAACTGGCTAAGTGCACTCACTGTTGTTGGTTGTGGAGCCTGATTATCTTCCTGATTTATAGGCCTTTTACTTTCAGCCGTGTTTATACCCCATGAAGTATTTACACCCCAGAAGTATGTACACTCTTCCACGCGGGGGAGTGCATAGGGGGGGTACCCGAAGCAAAAATTGCCTTATAAAAGTATATTGTAATTTCATTGTAAATTTGGACCGTTCATTATAAGGTCGCAGATCTAACGGTAGAGATTATGTTAGGGTTTTTTTCCCTAGAAGGCAACCCTCTTTTATGAGGGAAATG
>ML794780.1:30598-46633 GCA_009831015.1 Picea engelmannii
ATTCTGAGAGAGGAGACTGTGAGAGAAAGAAGAGGAAGTTACAGCGGGTTTTGTTGTAGGTTGTATCCCTTCATTTGCTGGATAATAATATAGGAAGGACCTGGCAATTTCTCTGGTGGACGTAGCCCACACTGGGTGAACCATGTAAATCTGTGTCTCTCTCTTGTATTGTGTGTCTTCTGTGTTTTGTTTCTGCATTTGTTTTATTTTATTGCTCTGCGGTCTTGTTTTCTAACAACTGCATTGCAAATATTTGGTTTGGTGTTAACCAAATACATCAATTATCCAATCAGCTGTTTGTACAGAGTCAAATCAATTTCGTCAAAATCAGAAGAAGACACACTTTGTTTCTTTAGATTCATCATCATTGGTATAGCCACGGGCTTGAAGTTAAGTATCTCAAACTTCTTCAATATCTCAACTATGTACTTCCCCTGACTCGGGAAGATCTCATCAGTTCTCTGCCACACCGCTAGTCCCATGAAGTAGTGAATCATACCAAGTTCCTTCATCTCGAACTCAAATGCCAACGCATACTTGCATTCAAAAATAAAGCTCTATGTACCTGTGAGGAATAAATCATCAACGTAGAGGACCAAAATCAGGGCCTCACCATTAACAGTTTTGTAGTACAGGTTGGGATCAACAACACTTTTGATGAAGCCCAAACTCATCAGGTGTCCATCAATCCTTGCATACCAAGCTCGAGGTGCCTGCTTGAGTCCATACAGGGCCTTCTTCAACCTACACACATGAGACTCCTTCTCATGTATGACAAAACCATATGGTTTCTCGATGTATATTTCTTCCCCAATATCTCCATTGAGAAAGGTTGTCTTCACATCCATCAAATGTAGTTTCCAACCCATGGATGCTACGAGGGAAATAATCATCTGAATAGAAGTGTATCGAGCAACAGGATCAAATGTCTCCTCATAATCTATTCCCTCCACCTGAGAGAATCCTCTAGCAACAAAACTTGTTTTTTGCATCTTGATGATTCCGTCAGTTGTATGTTTGATCTTATAGATCCATTTGGAAGTCACTACAGACTTCCTTTTAGGTCTCGGAACAATATACCACACATAATTCTTCATGATGGATTGATACTCCTCCATCATGGCATCTCTCCATACTAGATGCCTCCTCATAACATGAAGGCTCATAATCAATGATGTGGCTCATAGCTGTGGCATAGCATGGATATATTTGAGGTCTCATGCTCTCTCGAAAGGTACCACGAGGAGCTACATGTCTTTCTGCCTCCTACAGAGTCTGACGAGTCCATGTAGGTCTCTTCTGACCTACTACAATATTTCTAGGAACATCAACTAGAGCTACATGATCAATGGGATCAATAGGCTCAATTGTCTCCCTCTGAACTAGTGGAGAGTGAGGGGGAGAAGGCACCATCTCTTCATGTTTCTCACTATCAGTCTCCATGTGCGATAGATTTCCTAAAGGCTACCTCCTCCTTGAAGGTAACATCTCTTCTCACGTCAATCTGTATCTGACTAGGGATGTAGATCCAGTATTCCTTTGAAGACTCACTGTACCTCACAAATGTACCCTTTCTGCTTGAAGGGTCTAGTTTGGTCATTTTCTCCTTGGGTACATGAATGTATATTGGACACCCAAATATCCTGAAGTGTTCAACCTCACGCTTTCACTCTGGTGAAGGCCTTCTCGGGGTTCATGTTCCTCAAACTTTTATGAGGACTTGTGCTCTGAACATACACTGCAATCATGCATGCCTCACTAGTTGTTTCCTCTTTATGGGAGAACCCTCTTTCCACAAGTCTCGTTCTCAACATAAAAAAAACTTCATCTTTCAATTGTACCCAATTGATATTCCAGTATGTCACATGATCCATCTTTGGAGGTATTTCTCCACATAGAAATACCATATTTGCCACAAGCTAGGGCACAATAGTCAGTGCATCACAAAGATGATGTACTGGTGATTCTCCATTAAATATTATGGGCGGAAGGAGATAAATGAAAAAAACAACTCCTCGTTGAATAGATATGTGAACTTTTTCCTTGGCTAAATAGCAATACTATTACTCCGATGTACAATCCAATTATGAGTGTTGCAATGGACTCACTCATCCATCTATTCTCCTCTAAAAAATGCCCAATTACAATGCAAGCACAGAGTAGAGTAATAAACAATGTTATTGCAACCACTGAGGAGTGATCTGATGTACTGGCAAGGCCCATCTTCACAAGAAATGAGCGCAGAGGACCCATCTGAACAACCATGGTCGAGTCAATAGGAGCGCCCATGGTTGAACTCGATCCTAGACAATTTTCAGTTTTGCTTCATGAAAACACAAACCTGGATCAACCAACCCCGCGTCAAATAAAATCTAGCCTTGCAGAATTTAAGCTCAGACCTACGCATTCCCAACTATAATAGGAAATTCTCTCTATGAGCGGAATGCCAACCATTGAACCTCCAACGATTTGAAGAAAAAACATGCACGAAGGTAGTATTTTCGGCCACGTCTAAGCAAATTGACCTGTATCAACAACCTTCTGAAACTTACAGGCCTTAGTTCCATTAAGTCACCCCGCCATAACTTTCGTGCAGCTAGCATTAAACAAATGGTCGTGAGGTTGATAACAATGAGATGTTAAAACTCTATACCGACAATCATCCTCCACATGGATTATCTCTCCTAATATATAGTTACTACAATTGTCGGCATCGTCAGGGACGATCAGGAATGATTACATCACCTCCAGTGGTTCTGAGACGCTACAATGTTTTTACCTCTAAAGAACCT
The DNA here is from genome assembly GCA_009831015.1 of Picea engelmannii. Taxonomy (NCBI): domain Eukaryota; kingdom Viridiplantae; phylum Streptophyta; class Pinopsida; order Pinales; family Pinaceae; genus Picea; species Picea engelmannii. Next base: position 33,391 of record ML794780.1, read on the forward strand.
GAAAAGAGTAAGGCAATTGGACACCAAGCTGGCAAAAAATCTGCCCAGGATAAGAACTCAGAACCGGGAAACTAAACGTCTGGTCATTCTGCTAAGAAAATGCAGACAAATGTTAGGATTGTCGATGGTGGGCATCCAACGAAGAAAACACCAGTCCTCTCCCATGCCTTTCAAACACTCAGTTGCATACATAGACATAAGGTTGCAACGGTGCCAGACGAGTAGGAGCCAATAGTGTTGTTGTTTCTTCCTGAAACAACCTTTTCTTCTGCTCTAGTAATCTGAGCCACACTGAGGCCTCTCTAAGGTTGTTTCTTCTAACTTGTGACGTTGTTGCTCCTAATATTACTCGTCTTCATTGTCTCTCTGCTACCAACCTTGCAGGGAGGCTACAAGAACTCATTCTCTTTGTTGTTGTTGGTAGTTGCTTCAGCTGGAGGACATTGCGGCCTACTGGAATCCTTTTCTTCCCGGACGTGAACAATAATAATGTTGCCATTGTGAATTTCATATTTACCTGGGCCCTCCCATGAGGGAGTCAACCCAGACCTGCTCTGATACCATGTTGGTTTTCATTCATATGAGATATGAGAGATATTTGATATATTATTACAATAATGAGTGTTCCATATATAGGGAACATAAGGTGACCATCCATGAAAGGATGCGTCCCTTGAATAATCAATAACTATTTATTGTTATTATTTACTTATTATATACTATAGTTAATAATCAATAATAATTATATTGTTAATTATTATCTTTAGAGAATGTCTTCTCGATGTTGTCCAAACATCAACACTTAAGTGGGATGTTACTCAATGGATAATGGCTTGTGTTACTAATGTAAGCATGTCAGTACTTATTAATGGATCCCCTACCTCCTTTTTTAAAATCCACTAAGGTTTGAGACAGGGGTTGTTGGCATGTTTACAAGAAGAGTGTGCTTGTCATTGATGGCAAGAACAACAACGACAATGGAATATTGGTAGCATTGATGGAAAACAAGAAAGCAGAGATGATAGCATCGGGAATGACTAGACCATGAGAATTTTTTGTCTACAAGCTCAGGAGGAAGAGCACCAGGAACAGTGTTGGAGTTTCCAGATAGCCATAGGTTATCATGAAGGCCGCAAGGAACGTGCGCATGATTCCTTAGAATCCGTGAGTTTGCAAAAGGAGTTAAGATCGAAAGGGTTGATGCCAAGTTATTTGGCAAGGAGCCATCGACATTCTCGAAGGACAATAGAGATCCCTGGAGAGAAGAGGAACTAATAGTCATGGGTCGTTAGATCCAGTGGAGTTGCAAAGAGGATAAGCTCGGGAGTCATTCAACACTCCAAAGCTGCGAAGGAATCTTGGTCGTCCATTGAGTCAGGACACACGGCGAGAGATTAACATTACGTTGATTCACAAATCGGGAAATCAGAGAAAGGAGGTATTCTAACCTCTGACATCGCGAGTCACAAAATCTCGAAGTGCGAAGGAGAGATATGAACCATCGATCGAGGAATGTCATGGACCGTTGATCTGGCATGACGAAGTTTGGATTTTGGGAGCTCAGACTTCGAAGAATGGAGGAGAGCTAAATCGCGAGATCGTGAAGCGCCTTTTTTACTGGTGTGTGGTCACAGCCAGAGGTCATGTCAGCGGAGAATAAGGGAAGGAGCTAGCGTTTCTAGGCTCCTCTTCGGAGATCGGGAGTTGGGAAAATCGAGGTGACTCACAGTAGAATATACGATGCACGAAGTCGTGAAGCGCCTTTTGGATAGGCGTCTAATCACAGTTCGTGGTCACGTAAAAGGAAGGGGCTTAGCTAGAAAATCTAGCACCCACTGTGTAGTTTTCTCAGGAAGGGAAAAGGCGCCAAAGGGATGAGCGTGCAAAGGTTCTCTTTGTAACTGTCGGAATAGACTGATTGTAACTGCCAGAAACGATTGATTGTATCTGCCAGAGAATTTGAAGAGATTCAGGGTGATCGCCAGAGGAGCTGAAGAGTCTCGAGATAATTTCCAGAGGAATGAAGGATCATCATAGAGACAATTGACAGATGGAAAAGGATCGAAGACTGTAACTGCCAAAGAAGCCAAGAATCTCAAGATAACAGCCATTGATGATGAATAGACTGTGGATAACTGTCAAAGAATAAGAAGAGTTGCGAGGATGATCTTGCAGAGGACTTGGCGTGACAAAATGATGCGGAACATAGAAGAGAACGAGGGGCTTCTTTAATTGGATTAGTCATGCTTATAGAGTGTGGAAAAACGGATGCGCAAAAGAGCAGAGGGGAGGCGTAGTGCATAGAATGGACATGGCGCACAGAGCATAAAATGAAGAAGAATGATATTGAACAAAAATACATATCTGAGAGAGGAAGAGAAATTCGAGGTGCACATGCAGAGACAGAGCAGAAGAACAGAAAGCACAAGAAGATGTGAGCAGGAAGACACTGATGCAGGCAGAGCGGAGCAATGTAGCAGAACAGTGATGAGACTGGTAGGCCATTGATAAATACTGTATCACTGTAATAAATTTCAGTAACAAATTTTTATATCTCAGGGTGGTAGGGTGGTGCTAGGGAGGATTGTTGTCCTTAGAGTTTCAAGTGGGTGCTTGAACAGAGGGAGTTATAACTTCCATCTGGTTGTAGCCAAAAAAACCAGGGTGGTAGGGTGGTGCAAGGGAGAACCATTGTTATATGTTATACAGGTTGGTGCCTGTGTGATCGGAAGTTAGTGCTTCCATCCAGTTGGTTTTGGGACACTCAGGGAGTTGGCGCTTCCTTCTAGTGGGTGCTAGAGAAACCAGAGAGTTGGTGCTCTCAGCAAGTTGCAGCTTGTTAAATAAGAGGTTGTAGCCTCATTTTGAGTTGGTTCTCAAATAAAGATGATGTACATAACTTAAAATATTGCCTATCATTCGAAGAAGAAGAGGTTTTCTCCCTTTATGGGTTTCCTCATGAATATTTGTCTCTGTGTATATCATATGTGTGATTGATGTTTGTTATTTATGTTGCTCGTGTCTTGCATAATCTTGATGATCACTTGGAGAGGTTAATAATATTTTGATAGGCATAAAATTGTTTAAGCACAGTAACAATTGATTCACCCCCCCCCCCCTAGTTGTCTTAGTAATTCCAACAATTGGTTTTAGAGCGGGTTCCTTTTATTTAAAGGTAGATCAGTAATATTAAACATAACAAGCCATGAAGGAACTTCAACCAATAAAGCTCCTATGTCATGCAACTTGAATCTGCCAAAGAAATGTGGGATAAACTTATTAGCAGTTATGAAGGAGATGAGAAAGTAAAAGATTCCAAACTTCAGACACATAGATTGAAATTTGAACAACTAAAGTTGAATGAGGATGAAACAGTTAGTAAATATTTTTTAAGAGTCGAGGAGCTTTTGAATGCCATGAAGGGTATTGGTGAGAAGATTGAAGACACATTTTTAGTTCAAGAGATTTTAAGATCTCTACCTGATAGATTTAATCCAAAAGTTTATGCAATAGAAGAACTAAATGATCTTAAAACTATGTCTATTGATCAAATCCTAGGAACTCTAACTGCTTATGAAATGAGGATTAGCAAAGATAAATCCACCACTAGAGAAGCATCTTTTAAAGCAGACAAGAATACTGATTTGGAATTAGATGATATTGAGGCAAAATTTGTGAGAAGGTTAAAGAAAGGATCAGGCAAATACCAAGGCAAGCTTCCTTTCAAATGTTTTAAATGTGGAAAGATAGGTCACTTTGCATCTAAGTGTCCATACAAGAAGAAGGACCAGAACTCTGAAGATGAAGAGAAGTACAAATCCAAGAGATTTGGTAAAAAGAAAATTTTATGTGTAAACAATGATGACTCTTCAGAAGACACAGATAGTGACTCTTCCTATGAAGATAAGGTTAATGAATTTATGCTTATGGCCAAAGAGGATTATGATAATAAAATCACAGGAAGTGATGTTAATGATGAAGAAGTTGTGGTTGATATGGAAGGTGAACTAATCAGTGCTTTAGAAGAGATTGACGGACTCGGGCTTAAGAAGAGAAAACAAAAACAGTTGTTGATGCAGCTTGAAAAGAATGGTAAAAAACTTGATGAAGACTTTGCCCTGCTAAAGGTGGAGTTAGAAGAGGCAAAGAAAATAGAGGACACTCTAAAACAACAGTTATCAGAGAAGAAGGCAAGATGTGAATCCTTGGAAGAAGAGGTAGTAAAAACCAGAAAAGAGATGGGGAAGTTTAAAGCATTGTATCTCCAAAATCTTCCAAGCATTAAAGCCTCAACAAAACTAAACGACATTATGAGAAAACAGAGATCTCCTTGTTGAAGGCTGGTTTAGGCTATGTAATTGGTTCAAGCAGCAAACAGATAGAAAGCAAAGAGCTAGGAAAGATGATCAAGTTCCAAGTCAGCAAACAATCAGACCATGTGAGTACTGTGCCACCAAAAGATAATAAAGACAAGATGATCCCTGATAAAAAACAAAGATATCAAAAGATGGAGCAAAAAATGCCAAGAAGAAGGCCATCCTTCATGTACCAAAATTTCTTCCATGGTTACTATTTTTAATGCTCTAATTTTGGTCATAAGATTGCAAATTGTCAAATTAAGTTTAGAGACATGCAACTGAGGAGATCAAGAAATACACAATCTTTGCAACATAGAACTAAACAGCCAATGAGTAAACAAAGTTGCACCAATCACTTTGACCTATTGAACAACGAGCTTGAATTCTATAACTGTCATAACTTCGGCCACAAAGCTGCAAACTGCCATCTAAAGAATTACAAAGCAAATCCAAGGATAAAACCCTTAGCTAGAAATGCCAACACATGGAAAAAGAAAGATAGTGAAAAATGTGGTCTAGTACTTTTAGCTCAAAGACAAAATAACCCTTGGTATATTGACAGTGGATGTTCCAAACACATGACTGGAGGCAAAAGTAAGTTTATGTCTCTAAGTGAAAGCAAATCAGGAAATGTAACCTTTGGAAATGATGCACCAGGAAAAATCAATGGTAAGGGAATGGTAAGTCTAAGTAATGGCAAAGGGAAAGCTCAAGATGTGTTGTTTGTAGATGGTCTGAAACATAATCTGCTTAGTGTCATTCAAGTTTGTGACAGAGGATGTAAAGTTGTTTTCACTTCTAAATATTGTAAAATACAATCTGTGAAATTAGGACAGTTGATTGCAAAAGGCATAAGAACAGAAAACAATGTTTATGTTTTGAAAGAAGAAAAATAAGAATATCACTTAAGCAAGTATGTTGAAAGTTGGTTATGGAATAGGATACTTGAACACCTAAATTTTGATCATCTAATCAAACTTAGAAACAATGGGGCAGTAAAAGATCTTCCAAAAATATCAAAGCCATATGATTTTGTATGCAAACCTTGCCAAATATGAAAGCTCACTCGGACACAGTTTAAATATAAAAACTTTGCATCAACAGATAAACCTCTTTAGTTAGTACATATGGATTTATGTGGACCATCAAGGAAGGAAGGTACATGAAAAGAAAATCACTTCATGTTGATTATTGATGATTATTCTAGACTTATATGGGTTGTCTTTCTAAAAGAAAAATCTGAAGCATTTGAAAAATTCAAAGTGTTTAAGGCTCTGACTAAGAATTAAATAGGAAAAATACTGAAGGCAGTAAGGTTTGATAGAGGAGGAGAGTTTAGTTCAAGGGAATTCAAAGAGTTTTGTGATAAACATGGGATCAAAAGAGAGTATACAAGGACTCCACAGCAAAATGGAGTAGTTGAGAGACAGAATAGATCAGTTCAGCAGATGGCAAGATCAATGATGAATGAAAGGAATATTGTCCAGACATATTGGGTAGAAGCAATTCATACATCTGTACATATTCTTAACAAAGCTCATCTCAGGCCACAAAGTGACAAGACTCCTTATGAACTATGGTTTGGAAGACTTGCTTCAATCAAGCATTTTAAAGTCTTTGGGAGTAAGTGTTATATCAAGAACAATGATGAAAATCTTGGAAAATATGATGACAGGGTTGATGAAGGTATCTTCTTAGGGTATGCTACAAACAGTAAAGGATACAGGTGCTATAATAAGAGGCTGCATAAATTGGTTGATTGTATTGACATAAAAGTTGATGAAGAAATCTTGGTACGAGATGTAAGCAGTGTTGAATCAACAACAGAGGATATAGTTGAAGTTGAAGATGAACAGGTCCAAGAATTAGAAAGAGAAAACTCTGAGTCAGATGAAGATACAAATACTCAGGCAGACTCAAATCAGCAGACAACATCACATCCTCCCTCCAGAATTACTCAAAAGAATCATCCTGCAAGTCAGATAATTGGTGAGAAAGACAAAGGTGTACAAACCAGGAGAAGGATAATCAAAGACACTGAGCAATCACATATAGCCTTCATATCCGTGGTGGAACCCAAGAACTTTAATGAAGCCAGTAAAGATGTAAATTGGTTAAAATCAATGAATGAGGAACTGGATCAAATTGAGAAGAACAATACTTGTGAGCTTGTTCCTAGACCTGCAGATAAGAATGTAATTGGCACCAAATGGGTGTTTAATAATAAAATGAATGAACAAGGACAAATTGTTAGGAATAAAGCCAGATTGGTCTGTAAGGGGTATGCACAAGTTGAAGGAGAGGATTTTGATGAAACCTTTGCACCAGTGGCAAGACTGGAAGCCATCAGAATATTTCTTGCCTATACATGTCCTAAGAACTTTAAAGTATATCAGATGGATGTTAAGTCAGCATTTCTTAATGGAGATCTAGAAGAAGATGTATATGTAGAGCAACCTGAAGGATTTTCACTGACAGATAATCCTGACTATGTCTGTAAGTTGAAAAAGACATTATATGGAATGAAACAGGCACCATGAGCCTGATATTATAGACTGGACAAATTTCTATAGGACAAAGGGTTCAAGAAAGGTATTGTTGACAGTAATCTATACATTAAGTCTGAAGGTGATGATTTATTAGTTGTTTTGGTTTATGTAGATGGCATTATTTTTGGATGTGACAATGACCCTTCAGTTCAGTGGTTTGCTAATTCTATGCAAACTAAGTTTGAGATGTCCCTGATAGGAGAACTGTCATATTTTCTTGGTTTACAAATCAATCAAAGTTCTACAGGGATATCTATCTCTCAAGAAAAGTATTTGAAAGAGATGTTGAAGAAGTTTTAGATGGAAGATTCCTCTCCTGTTAGTACACCTATGGTGGTTGGTTGCAAGCTCAGTAAATATGATATTTCACCTGATGTTGATCAAAGAACATATCGATCAATGATAGGCAGTCTTATGTACATCACAATATCTCGTCCTGATATAATGCAAGTTGTTGGAATGGTAGGTAGTTATCAGTCTGCTCCTAAACAAAGTCATTTAGCAGTTGTCAAAAGGATATTCAAATATTTGAAGGGTACAATGACTTATGGTCTCTGTTATCCTAGAAATCATAATTTTCAATTAACTGCATATTCAGATGTTGATTGGGAAAACTGTTTGGATGATAGAAAGAGCACCAGTGGAGGTGCATTCTTCTTGGGTGATTTGTTAGTAGCATGGCTTAGTAAGAATCGGGGATTTATTTCATTATCAACTACAGAGGCAGAGTACATTGTTGTTGCTATTTGCTGCACTCAGATCTTATGGATGATACAAACTCTTGCAAATTTGAAGGTAACTTATATTGGTCCGATTCCACTTCACTATGATAACACCAGTGCCATTAGTGTCTCAAAGAATCTTGTTCTCCATTTGAAGACTAAGCATATACCAATAAAGTATCATTTTCTCAAAGAGAAGGTTACAAACAGAGTTGTTCAGCTGAATTATATTCCATCCAAAGATCAGATTGTTGATATCTTCACTAAACCACTTGCAACAACTCAGTTTGAGTATCTACGCCATAAGTTGGGTGTGACCCGGTTATCTAGTTAAAATAAACTATCTGATCAGGGGGAGAGTGCTCATAGTATATCTAATTAGGGGGAGAGTGCTTATTGTATCTCTGATAAGGGGGGGAACAGAGTCACTCTCAGTTTTCTTTGACATTGATGTCAAATGGGGAGAAAAAGGTGTGGTCTGGATGATACAGTTGGAGGTCTAAGCAGAATAGTGCAGCCTTTCAGGGTTGCCATCAATGCCAAAGGGGGAGAAAAAGGTGTGGTCTGGATGATACAATTGGAGGTCTAAGCAGAATAGTGCAGCCTTTCAGGGTTGCCATCAATGCCAAAGGGGGAGATTGTTGGCATGTTTACAAGAAGAGTGTGCTTGTCATTGATGGAAAGAACAACAACGACGATGGCATATTGGTAGCATTGATGGCAAACAGGAAAGCAAAGATGATAGCATCGAGAATGACTAGACCATGAGAAATTGTTGTCTACAAGATCAGGAGGACGAGCACCGAGCATAGTGTTGAAGTTTCCAGATAGCTAGAGGTTATCATGAAGGTCACAAGGAACGTGCACATGATTCCCTAGAATTCGTGAGTTTGCAGAAGGAGTTAAGCTCAGAAGGGTTGACGCCGATTTATTTGGCAAGGAGCCATCGACATTCTCGAAGGACAGTAGAGATACCTGGAGAGAAGAGGAACTAATAGCTATGGGCCGTTAGATCCAGTGGAGTTGCAAAGAGGATAAGCCTAGGAGTCATTCAACACTCCAAATATGCTAAGGAATCATGGTCGTCCATTGAGGCAGGACACATGGCGAGAGATCAACATTGCGTTGATTTGCAAATCGGGAAATCAAAGAAAGGAGGTGTTCTAACCTCCGACATCACGAGTCGTGAAATCTCGAAGTGCGAAGGAGAGATCTGGACAGTCGATCGAGGAATGTCATGAATCATTGATCTGGCATGACAAAGTTCGGAGTTCGGGAGCTTGGACTTCAAAGAATGGAGGAGAGCTAACTCGCGAAACGCGAAGTCGCGAAGCGCCTTTTTAACTGGTGTGTGGTCACAGCCAGAGGTCACGTCAACAGAGAATAAGGGAAGGAGATAGCATTGCTAGGCTCCTCTTTGGAGATCGGGAGTTGGGAAAATCAAGGTGACTCACAGTAGAATATACGATGCGCGAAGTCACGAAGTGCTTTTTGGATAAGCGTCTGATCATAGTTCGTGGTCACATAAAAGGAAGGGGATTATCCAAAAAAACTAGCGCCCACTGTGTAGTTTTCTCAAGAAGGGAAAAGGCGCCAAAGGGATGAGCACACAAAGGTTCTCTCTGTAACTTCCGGAACGGACTGATTGTAACTGCCAGAAATGATTAATTGTATTTGCCAGAGAATTCGAAAAGATTCAGGGTGATCGCCAGAAGAGCTTAAGAGTCTCGAGATAATTGCCAAAGGAATGAAGGATCATCATAGAGAAAATTGACAGATGGAAAAGGGTTGAAGACTGTAACTTCTAGAGAAGCCAAGAATCTTAGGATAACGACCACTGATGATGAACAGAGTGTGGATAACTGCCAGAGAATACGAAGAGTTGCGAGGATGATCTGGCAGAGGACTTGGCGTGACAAAAAGACGCAAAATATAGAAGAGAACAAGGGGATTCTTTAATTGGAATAGTCATGCTTGTAGAGTGTGGACAAATGGATGCGCGGAAGAGCAGAGGGGAGGCGTAGCGCATAGAATGGACATTGTGCACAGAGCATAAAACGAAGAAGAATGAGATTGAACAAAAATACATATCTGAGAGAGGAAGAGAAAGCCAAGGTGCACATGGAGAGATAGAGCAGAAGAACAGAAAGCACAAGAAGATGCGAGCAGGAAGACACTGATGCGGGCAGAGAAGAACAGTGATGAGACTGGTAAGCCATTGATAAATATTGTATCACTGTAATAAATTTCAGTAACAAAGTTTTATATCTTAGGGTGGTAGGGTGGTGCTAGGGAGGACTGTTGTCCTCAGAGTTTCAAGTGGGTGCTTGAACACAGGGAGTTGCAGCCAGAAAAACCAAGGTGGTAGGGTGGTGCAAGGGAGAACCATTGTTCTTTGTTATACAGGTTGGTGCATGTGTGACCGGAAGTTGGTGCTTCCATCCAGTTGGTGTTGGAACACTCAGGGAGTTGGTGCTTCCTTCTAGTGGGTGCTAGAGAAACCAAAGAGTTGGTGCTCTCAGCAAGTTGCAGCTTGTTAAAGAAGAGGTTGTAGCCTCATTTTGAGTTGGTGCTCAAAGAAAGATGATGTACAGAACTTAAAAGACTACCTATCATTCGAAGAAGAAGAGGTTTTCTCCCTTTATGAGTTTCCTCGTGAATATATGTCTCTGTGTATATCATATGTGTGATTGATGTTTGTTATTTCTATTGCTCATGTCTTGCATAATCTTGATGATCACTTGGAGAAGGTTAATAATATTTTAATAGGCATAAAATTGTTTAAGCACAATAACAACTGATTCACCCCCCCCTCTCTTAGTTGTCTTAGTAATTCCAACAGGGGTGTCCCCTCTCACCTCTTTTGTTCCTCCTTGTAATTGAATGCCTAAGTAGGCAGATAAAAAAGGAAGTATCAAATGGATCCTTCAAAGGAATCAAGGTAGTGGTTGACACTTTTATTTCACACTTATTGTTTGTCGATGATGTCCTCATTCTGGGGGATGCTATTTTCGAAGAATGGTCAACTCTTCACACACTTTTAAGACTCTTTTTCAAAGCTTCTGGTATGGACATCAACTGCCAAAAATCTTGTTTCATAGCCCAGAACATTGAGCCAGATCTAGCTAGAAACTTGAGCACAGTTTTTAATATCTAGTTTCAGGCATTCAAAGATGGGATGAAGTATCTTGGATACTACCTCAAGGAAAATAATTATAGAGTGGCAGATTGGAACTGACTAATTAAAAAAATAGGAAAGAGAATAGGATGATGATGTTTTCATTGGCTTTCCCTTAGAGGGTAGAGTCGTACTCGCTAACGCAGTACTTTAGAGTATTCTTGTTTATTGGCTCAGCTTGGTCAAAATTCCTTCAACCTCCCTGCAACGCATTAAACAATTAATCACAAACTTCATCTGGCGAGGGGCTAGAAAACCAAATGGTTACCACCTAGCCAGTTGGCAAAAGATAGCGCTCCCAAAGGAATGCGGAGGATGGGGATTACGGAATTTAAAGTGGTTTTCCCAAGCACTCGCAGCGAAGTCATGCTGGAGAGGCCTCTTTGGTGGCGGATTGTGGAGCACAGTGTTGCATAAGAAATATTTGAAGGGAATCGATGTTCCCTCCTAGATTAAAAGAAACGACTTCAATTTCCTTGTTGCTTCCATAATTTGGAGGAACCTTATGACAACTATGCCTATCATTCTAAGATGGATAGCATGGACTGTGGGATGCGGTAAACACATTTCTCTCAGCCTAGATGCCTTTTTCGGAGGTAATGACTTATGTTTTATGTCTCCAACACTTATCTCACATATCCACAGTCTGAATATATTTACTCTTGCCCAAGCAGCCCGTCCCATTGTTTTAGCATCCCCGACTGTTTGGTTGGATTCAAATCACCTAAAGCTAACTGGAGAACTTGCTCTAGAATGGGACTCTTTCATCCTTGCCCTACGATCAAATGGCATCACATTAAATGACTCCAACGATAAGCTAGTCTGGTCATGGAATCGGTCTCTGGGTATTGTCCTCGTCAAATTAGTTTATCAATCCATCTTATTCACAAATTTCAAGGATGAAAAGCGATGGTGGTACAAAGCCATATGGAAGGTAAAAGTCCCGAGTAAAATTACTTATTTTATTTGGTTATGTTTGAAAGATAGTATACTTTCAGGGGCCATTTATCAGCGCAGAGGGGAAATAGGGCCTACTTCTTGCAATTTATGCCTAAATGTCGAAGACACAACATAACATATTTTCACTTCCTGTAAAGTTTCTAAATCTATATCGAAAGAGATTCTCACGCAAATGATGATCCATGATGATTGGGGAGATCAAAATTTGGAAGGAAATCTCCTCAAATGGTTTATACGATACCCAAGGAAGAGACACATCCCATTCATGGTGATATGGGGCATTTGGAAATATAGAAATAAGATTTTATTTGAAAACTGGACTAGACAAGATACCTCCATAGCTAAAAAGATTTTTCTTTCTATCCAGGAAATACATGATGATACAAAGGCTGATAGGTTGGATTTTATTCTAAGTCCAGTTTATTTTGATGACTCTCCAATTGGTTTCTTCAATGGGGCAGCTTCAGAAAACAAGTGTGACATTGGATTATATATCAAACTCAGCAACGTTCACACTTTCAAAGCTTGTTTTGCTGGAGGAGAAGGCTCCAATATGAAAGCAGAACTTTTAGGTCTTTGGGGACTTTTACACTTGGCTTCTTATCTATCTTTGAGCAGATTAATGGTAGTCGGTGATTCCAAAACTACTATTGACTGGATTAAAGGTGTTTCTAGTCTTAATTGTTTATACCTCGGGTCTTGGCAACAAAAAATCAAAATGCTACAAGAAAAGTTTGAATGTCTAAAATACATTCATGTGCACAGGAATTTTAATCATTTCGTCGATCAACTTTCAAAGCAGGTACTGGAATGCTCTCCCGGGTGGCTTTATCTTGAGGAGCATATTGAAGGAGCATCAGTGCATACCGAAAAAGTCTCGTTGTTCTAGTCACCCAATGTTTTCTTTTGATCATAGTTTTTTTTATATAAGACAATGTTATGATGAAGTAATTGTAATAAAGTGGACAACAAGATATTACCCAAGATGAAATAGTGATGCAGGAGCATAGGCTCAGGGAAAATGAGTTCATTCATGACTTGACCAAGGTCAAGTAAATCAGAGAAGACCTAGAGTCTCACATAAATGTAATTTCTTTATTTTCATTAAAAAGTTGAAAAATGGATAAGGATTCTAGATCCTTTCCACTTGTAAAAAAAGATGAGTTAGGGTGTGTTAATGGTTAGTGAGTCACTGATGACTCGTAGGGGTTAGTTGAGTTTGTTAAGGACTCTGTTCCTTAATCATAGGATCTGGGAACAGAAACCCACTGTAATATAAATACAAGTTTTGGTTGATGATTAGATAGCATAACCTAGTTCAATCCAGTTTAGTCTAGACGAGGGTTAGCTCACAGAGCTCGAGGAGAGAGATGTAGGAGATAGAGATAGAGTGTGAAATGAAGAAAAAGCACAGAGAATTGTGAAAGAATTCTGAAGGAATGCAGTAATGAAAATTCTTTTCTTTCTGTGTAAATA
>ML794780.1:52051-67658 GCA_009831015.1 Picea engelmannii
ATGGTCACGGTGTATGGTCGTGGGGTGCTTACTTCATGCATAAAGTTATTTTCCGTTGGGTGCTAATAAAACCAAAGGTGCTTAAATTGACAAATTCGGCAATAGTTCTCTTAGAAGACATTGACATTGACAAATTCGGCAATAGTTCTCTTAGAAGACATTGACATTGACAAATTCGGCCATTTGACAAATTCGGCAATAGTTCTGCCAAATCGAACCAAATTGCAAATGTTAGTGACAGTTAGCTAATTTAACCCTGTCAAAGAATGATGAAGACCATATACAAGAAAGATTCCAGTACAGAAAATGGCGGAATCGAAGATCTGCTTCGACATAGCAGGTGGTGCCTGCATTAAATAGTTATATATGTTTTGTAGTCAAGTTTTATGAAACTCTTGGTTTTCTCATGAGCTTTCTTGAGAAATATAGAATAAAAGTAGACTGTAAACTATATATGTACTTATGATAGTTTCACTTGATTCTTAATAGAATAGTAGTGAGAGTGTTTTTTTCTTCATAAAAAAAATGTTTAATTTAGATTCAAGTTTACACAAATTTACATACTTCATATAAATTCTAATTTATTAAAAAAAAACAAAAAACAAAAAAACATTAAATCATAAATTTTAAGCCAGTCAAACTTTGAACATACTAATTCATAAAAAGAAAATACGTTATTTTTTGAAAGATGAACACCGCCCTTTTTTGACAAAATGAACAATCTCCTCGCACAATCTTCAAATGTGAATTTTCTATTTTTCTATTAAAATAAAATTGTAATATAGTGAATGTAATAAGAGGGAGAAAGCTGCAACCACCTATTCTAATCCAAAATCTAAAATGAAGTCTCTTCCTCTGCTTGCTTATCCCAACCACAATTTACCTTCTGCAGTTCTGCAACCTTCAGTTTCATCATTGACATCAATTAAATTCACTTCAATTTCATTGCTTTCAGTCACAAAACCATCTAAAAGCAACGGATTCCACTGTCACCCCACCAGGGCTCTAAACGATGAACAACAACAACAAACGCCCCCCGAGGGTCCACCTCCCTCACGGTTGGAATCCCTGGAAGCGAGGGCAGGATTAGGAAGACGAGCTCGAAGAAAGAGAGACCGGATATTGGACCCTAACCAAGTTCCTGTGCCTAAGAAGAAGGACTGGGAATCCATGACGCTTCAGGAGAAGGCGGTGGAGGTTTACATGGGGGAGAAAGGTATTTTGTTTTGGCTAAATAAATCGGCGTATGCTTCCATATTTATTTTGATTGGGGCTTGGGTTCTGTTTAGGTTCGTGGGTCCTTTACTGGGTCTATATCAGCTCGAGAGCAACCTGTTAGAACCCACCAAAACTTTCGGTGGACTCTGACCCTTCCTTCTTTATCTCATATTGTAATGTAATCCCACTGTATACATCTTGCAATTTGTTTTTCTTTTGAGAAGTTTCATCATGATTTTATTGGAACTGTACTGTGATTACCTGTGTAAAATTGAATTTTTTTTTTCCTTTTTCCAAAAGCTTGTAATAGATTGCAATTTTAATAATCTTGTGATTGGATAAATATGTATTAATTTCAATATTTAGAAAATTGCAAGGGAAATTTATAAATAATAAATAAAAATAAGGTAGATGCAAGACGTTGGTTCTCAGAGTAGGCACTATATTTCATACTGTGTATCCTGAAGAGGAGGTGTTACAGGAAACATGTTTAGGGTGATGAATAGCCACATGCCGATATTTGATAGTTCCGTAGTCAATATTGATACATGATTTTGATTTCATCTCTCTTCTCTTTGTATTGTCTGTTTTCATTATTGTGTTTTTTTATTTTTGTTTGTATATATGCTCTTTGATTATGTTCATGGATTTTGCCTATTCTTTAACTGAGAGCTGGATAGTTTATGAGAATATTAATTGTTATCAGGCCAGTGTAACACCTAATTAAGTTTTAAATGAATCAAATCTTCAATAATTGGGTAATAATAGCGTTGTAGATTATAGCATGATATTGCAATTCGGGAGTAGTGGCCTCTTGTGCCCACCTACCTCGTACTGTCTGTAACATTTGTCAGCTAGACTAAGGGATGTTCTAAACAGGCAACCCAAATGCAATAGCATAATTCCCTGTACTTTTAAGCTCTACAACTTGAAAAGTGACTTGGGCCAAGTTTAAAGTACAGTATCCAAGTGGTGTTTATGTTCAGTCTACTTGACTATTTGTCTGAATTTATATTATTTTTTTAATGAGAAATGCTTTCTCTCCATTACTATGTGGGAACTTGGAAGCTTCTGAGCTTGCATTCAAATTTTTACATTTTTGGTATGATTCAGACTAATCTTTCTAGTAAAGGTTTCAATCAAATACCAAATCATAAGAACTTCAATTTCAAGCTATTGACTAACAATAGTTATACTTGCAGAGTACATAATAAAAGAGTTTTAGCCAGCTTAATATTCTTTTAATAAGTTGAGTTATGGCCAAATTTTTTGGATTACAATTGATAATGTTTTGCTGAATTGTCAAGTTGGGTTTGCAAAGTTGTTGCCAAGTCATTTGTCTTTGTTAGTTACATAGGTTTAGCTACAATGCTTACTTTGTCAATTGCACTCCAAATTTGTCCACCACTAAAACTGAATTGTAGGTGTAGGTTAGAATGCCACTTGTAGGTAGGGATTGAGCCCTCTCTTTTTTTACAAATACTTCTCCTCTCTTTTTTTACAAATACTTCTCGTATCCCATTGCAGCAAGTGTGCACCTTCCCAATATGAGAACATAGTCAATGAAGTGAAGTCAGTTTACAGCATTCAAGTACTCAAGTGTGCACCTTCCCAATATGAGAACATAGTCAATGAAGTGAAGTCAGTTTACAGCATTCAAGTACTCAAGCCCCAACCACAAGCACAAGCACCAACAGAGGCACGAGCTTAAGCGGAAACATGTCGTTGGAGATACTTGAACCATGGTGGGAACAAATAACAATACCCTTCTTTTACTGACCTGACAAGACACTGCTTGGTGCAAGTGAAAGATTATCTAATATAGCACCACTTGGTGTAATTACATAGGCAGTATATTTGCAGATCCAAGCACATTATTATAATGGTAGATGACATGGTCTTCATTACCATCCTCAAATTAATTTGAAGTGATAGATATGGAATTTACAATATGCATCCAATTCCTTTGACCATGCCTTATTTGTTTGAAATTCTTTACTTACCTCACTTTGAGTGAATTCTATCTAGCTTAGGCCTTTGTTCCTGTCATTTTTTTTTTTTTTGTTAAATCTATAATAGGATGCATTTTTGTTAATTTTTTTTCTTTAAAGGTAATTTTAGAGGGCACTTCTTAGGTAAACTGTGCATGATTGAGCAGGTCAAAGCTTGCAATCCCTCGACAAAATGCTTCTCCAGGTGGTCAAAATGGGCAAGGATGATCAGATGAACTTGACCAAGTGACTAATGTATTGGAAAAGGGGAATTTAAGAGATTTCATTCACAAATTGTAAGTGTTAGGGTTGTCAAAGGAACAGTCACATAAACTCATGTAATTCACATAAACTCATGTAATTCATGTAAGAAAAAATTGTGTTTGGCAAAATATCTCAAGAAATTTATCGGTAACAAAGGTTTATCAGACATGAGTAGACAACGCATATGTGTGCACTTATAGGCTAGAATACTGATAGGGAAGTTTTATGGATTGTTGTTATCAATCTGGTTTCAGGAGAATTGGTCTATTGTTTGAAAAGATGTAGTTCACCAGGGGGTTCGTTTTGAGCTTAATGGTAAAGGGTTCTTTACCATTCAGTTGGAGGAAAAGTCAGACATGGAAAATGTCTTAACAGGAGGGCATTGTTTTTTTTTAAATAATTATTCTAATGAAGATGAAGCCCCACTTCTCCCTTGATCTTCTAGGACCATTGAAAGCACCAGTATGAATTATACTGCCTTAGCGACAGCACAAATTTAAAGTCAAAGAAATATAGAAGCCAATGAAATTTAAGTAGATCAAATCTTGGTTCAGACAATCGAAAGGCTGCAAGCCAGGAGAATAGTGATATGGGTGGATCTCTCAATTTTCTAGTAGATGCTACTCAGCTATTAGAAGATCATGAATGTCACAGAAGTATAGGCATCCAGATTCCGAAAAAAAAATTAATCCCTGTTTTCCCCAATACTGTGCTCAGACATATTGATATCAACAATACTTCGGACAAACCTTGTTTGCAGAAACATCAATGTTTTCGGTTAGGGATCGTGGTTTGGAGTCTACGAAAGATATGGCATTCAATAAGGTTAGCCAATCTGGGGTTGGCCAACATAGTTCCAACAGCATTTCAAAATTATCTGATATGGAGCAAAGAGCCATGTCCGTGACTCGGTCCAAGTGAGGAAGGTTACAAGCTTTGCCCACCAAATATTCAGACTCTATACTGCAGCCATGGAAGAAAGTTTCGAGAAAAGTGCCCACTTGTCGGTTCTCTTGAATTTCAGAGGTAACGTGTCTCATGAGTATTCTGTATTTTCCTCATATAGAAGAGACTTGAGAGAGCTGAGTTACTGCTGTTCTTAATGTTATTTAGCATTAAAACTTCATGATAGCAGTATTTACCCAGGCAATATGTGCAGTTTTGAAGAGCTGGGTAAACATGCACTTGAAGTAGTTTTTTTGGTCTTTTAAGATGGCGACTCTCAGGACTAAATCATAACTACATGCTTATTAGGCCCCCACATCCTAACTATTGCTTGGGAGGTCTGCTTGTAGCAGCTGATAAACATTTCTAGTGACAAAGGTTTAAACTTTTTTTTTTTTTTCATTTTTTTGGTTATTTTGTAGATAGTCATTTGCTGGCAATCCATTGTATATATACATGGTGTATTCTATCTAAAATGGAGATAGAAAATAACAATCCAATATTCTAGATATTGAACCCATTGTGTTTGGAGCTTGTTGCATTGGGTTCTTGTTATTGACCTAGGTTGTGTACTTACCGATAATTCCAAGGTAAGTTTGATTCAAGGATGACAATTGGTTCCTTTCATATGGTTGTAGTCCCTTCTTATTGTAAAGAATATGTTAGGGGTATAGGCTTATACCCTTCAATCCTTGTGTCCCATGTGACTGAATGCCATGTGTATGCTTAAGAATATAACTTAGACAATCCCGTGGATGTGTATGTGAATCAGAGAGATGTTGATCCTCTGTTTAGATTTAAAAATCAACACATCAAGTAGATCCAAAATATATATTGGAAAATGTCTTCACGCAATATGCACAAACTAGGCCTGAGGATCGACCCTTGTTGGTCCCAAGTTATCTTTGTCTTTATCGAGAAAGGGTTTATGGCTCTGTCTCCATGTGAGTAACCTCTCTTTTAGGAAGCTATACTTACACCACACCCACTTGGCGTGGAATTGAGATGTTGGGTGCCTAAATTGAATTGAGTCATTAATATATCCTGATAAAGCTCTTTGGTTGAGAATAAATTCAGTTTTATTTTCAAGTGGAGGCCTTGCCTCAAGCAAATGTTTGCACCTTCCTTTGAAAAAGGGGCTTTCCTATTTTATTTTTGTAAATAGATGGATTTCTGTGGATTTCTCTAGATGGATATCTCCTCTTGTTCATGAATTCTCTTTTGTGAGGCTATACTTATACCACACCCACTTAGCATGGAATTGAGATCTTGGGTGCTTAAATTGCACTGAATCATAAATATATCCTAATAAAGCTATTTGTTTGAGAATAAAGTATGTCTGTTTTTAGAGTGGAGGCCTTTGTCTCAAGCAAATTTTTGCGCCTTACTTTGAAAAAGGGACTTTCCCGATTTCCTTTTGTAATATGTTCATTTTTCTGTGAACAATCGCCTATTGTATAGGCTCTTTTACTAACTTGTGCAATATTGAGGCATCACTTCAAATATTTCAAATATTGCCTGCAAGATTCTAATAATATTTTACTAATCCAGACTCTTTATAGGGAAGGTGTACCGTAACTTGAATGTCTTTTGAGGAATACAAGGACCCTTCCATTCAATTTTTCAGAATTCCAACCATTTACATTCACCACTAGGGGCAAAAGACATTGGGAGTTATTATTATTGAAGCCTTCCTCGTTAACTTTTAGAGTTTAGTACCTAAGACTATTGAGAAAGGACTTGATAAGGCTTTTTATCTCCAAATAATTGATTGCAGTTACCTTTTCTACTGTTTGTTTCATTTAAAACTATTTAACACCCTCTAACAAAAAAAAAATATAGCTCATTTGATTAAAAGAAGATCTCAAAGCTTTGTAAGTTTTAAACCTTTAAAGTAGATTCTTATGCAAAATAGAAAGAACAATAATGACATACACACTACATAGAGATTTACCTTGGAAATTCTTAACTCGAAAAACCAACAAAACTTAGAGCTGCATCTCTATTTTCTTCATTGTATTAACTTGACTATACAATATTTAAGTATTCACAACATCCAAAAATCTAATATGTTAACCTAAATTAGATTACAACCCTAATCCCTTAACCGAGATTAGATTACAATGGGTTGAAAAACACAAAACATGCCAAAAACGACCCATTTTTTTCGGGGGCTTCAGCCCTGAACCCTCGAGCAGCAAGCATTGACCTGAGTATTCACAACATTCAAAAATCTAATATGTTAACCTGAATTAGATTACAACCCTAATCCCTTAACCGAGATTAGATTACAATGGGTTGAAAAACACAAACATGCCAAAAACAACCCATTTTTGGGGGGGCTTCAGCCCTGAACCCTCGAGCAGCAAGCATTGACCTGGGGTTCCCCAACACATACGAATAACACGTGGAGATAACCATGCAAAGAGTATAACACATTCTCAACTTTTGTGGCTCCTTTTTCATCTGGAAACCTTATCATGTCTTTAACACCCAAGCCTCTACTCTCTTTTAAGGCATAAATTATATCCCATGAAATGGGTTTGTGGTTTCTTCTTCTTCTTTTTCTTAAAGACCAATGGTCATAGAAAATCTTGACTAATTTTTTAATTATTTGATTTTGAGGCATATATAATGATTGGACCAAAGTGGAATTAATAATAAGTAGCTTTATACAAAGTTTGATTGCGTTGAAACAAACCAAGCCCCCAAAGAATTATGTGTATGTATAGTGCTAGTAAAGTGAAATGAAAAAAATAGTCGGATTCTTACTAAAAATTACTTTATGTTAAAAAATCTAGAAGTATTATTTATCCCTCTTATTATATATACACAACAATTATAAATTAGCATATATTTATCTTAACATTTGATATATTACACTTCACGAGGGATTAAAAAACTGCAAGGTGCAAACTTCAATATATATTAAATAATATCCCAAGTTTGGAAATATTGAGGCCTCTAAATCCATAAAAGATATAGAATTATGACAAAACTATGCTAGTATTTCTTGAAGGCCATGCATCCAATATTCTTTTTATTGGAAGAAAGGGGTCTAATCTTCTACTCTTGACTTTGTAGCAATCCAAGGAATACCCCAGTGATACCACACATGTATTAGTAAAGTTTCAAATTGGAGACTCATGGCAATGCCATATATAGTTTGTTGCTCAGTTTTAAGGATTAACATACAAGACTTATTAAAGTTGACTTTTTGGCTTGCAATAAATGTTCATGACCTTGAACCAAATATATACCTCATCTAAACGGGAGTTTCCCATCAAATATCTCTTGTTTGTAAATAGGAGCATATATTGGTAAAGTTTGAAATTGGAGACTCGTGGCAATGCCATGTATAATTTGTTGGTTAGTTTCAAGGATCAATATATAATGTGTTGGTTAGTTTCAAGGATTGATATATAGGACTTTTTAAAGTTGAATTTTTGGCTCACTAACATGCAATAACTATTTAGGAACATAGGTCAAATATGCACATCATTTAAGTGAGAATTTCCCATCAAATACATATTGTTTTCAAATAGGTGGTGATTAACTCTCATCTTCTCAAACAAGAGCATATATTGGTAAAGTTTCAAATTGAAAACTATCCATATATAATTTGTTGGTTAGTTTTAAGAATCACTATATAATTTGTTGGTTAGTTTCAAGGATCGATATATAGGACTTGTTAAAGTTGAATTTTTGGCTCAATATAATGCAATAACTATTTAGGAACATAGGCCAAATATGTACATCAACTATTTAGGAACATAGGCCAAATACGTACATCATCTAAGTGGGAATTTCTCATCAAATACATATTGTTTGCAAATAGGTGGTGATTAACTCTCATCTCCTCACGTATGGGTGTATATAATGAAAGACCAAATTGAGTTATTCAATTAATAAAGAATCTACCAATAAAATAAAATGAAAAGGGTACATTGAGAAACCTTGACTTGGGTTTGAAGTAGTTTGAAAAGTGTGGGATAAGTGTTTCATACCAAATTTAATACATTTTTCAATAAAATAAAAATGAAAAAGGGACATTGAAAAAACTTGTCTTATGTTTGAAGTAATTTAAAAAGGTTCAATAAGTGCTTCATGCCAAAATTAACACATTTGTCAAAACTAAGATTACTTTGAACTTAAAACAATTATGATAGTGTACTCCTTACAAAATTAGTAACCAAAGAAGGAAATTCCACTCAACTTTGTCATAATCATTTTCCATGTCCATGTTAGAACATTGTTGATTGGGAGAGTGAATCATTTTTTTAAACTAGTAACTACTATATAGTATCAATTACCTAGGATAAATGAAACTCTAATTTGTATGTTGATATGCATGCTAACATAGAATATGTCTAAGTCATATGTTAAGATTGTGTGTTCCTTTGTGTCTTGTACGTTAGAATAGCTTAGTGTGTGCATGCATGATATTCCTAAGAGTTGTAATCGACCAAAAATATCATTTTTGTTGTCTACGCTATCTTGTATTAAAACACACAATGTTTTATTGTTTATAACATCCTTTGTTTATGTTCAAGAAAAATGTAGGAAAGTTTCTAGGTGAAGGGAAGAAAGGGAGCTTTTATAGTTGTATAGGCTATTCCAAGATGTCACAAGACAAGTGTATTGGTAATTAAAGGTAACATAGGCTCTCTCTCTCCATGCATATAAAGTATAATGAGGAATGATATGTGTCCCTTTGCACATCATATTTTCCCTTCTTTACACAATTATGTTTGTTAATATACTCTATAGAACTAAGCTTCCAACGAATGACTCAATAATCAACATCATAATTAATACATGCTTGATCTTCCAACATTCATTCCTCTTCTTCCATTTAATAAAAATTCTCTCATTTTCTCTTTCCATATTAATGTTGCTCCCCATGTCATTCTTGTTCTCAATGTGCACCTTTGCTATGCCTGAACTTTCAACCCACTTCCAACCATTCTACAATACTCTAATTTATAAAAAAGTAAGAGGAGAAGCTAAGTTTATAGATGGGAATACAAAGTTGCGGTGCAAGTCATCAATGGTAGAGAATCACAAGTTCAATAAGATGATATCAAAGGTTAGGGATGCCATAGTTGTAGGAAACAAGATTCCCAAATATGATTTTATACTCACAATAGAGTTTGACTTGGGAAATGAAAGAGCATTGTATTGACTAGTGAACAAGGGCCTCCCACTGGAAGGAGTGATGATAAGAAAAGGACTAGATGTGGCCTTACCCCAAATAGAGGAATTAAGTATTCTTGTACTTTATGAGCTCTGCAAAACAAATGCATTGTCCATCTTTCTCATAACATCAATGTTGGATTCTTCTCCAATAATGTTTGCTTCGATTAAGTTCCCAAAGAATTTATGCATTGATTTGGGAGACCAACATATGTTCCTCCACAAAATTAAATGTGCCAAGCAAATTGGAAGCAACAAATGAACATGATGAGAAAAAAAGAATACATTCCATGAAAATTGCCTATCAAGCACTATCAAAATTGCCACTTGGGCATACAACAATAAAACAAGTATCCATAAAAGCCACTTGGCATGAAAGCAAGATAAACATGAAGTCTTTCCAACAAAGTTTACAAAGTAGTGGTACCACATATCCATGATAATCAATTAGGTCTTCGTCAAGATTAGACCCAAATTTCCTTATTTTATTCAGTCTATTTTCAAGTTGCTTATCAAGGCCAACATGTTTAAGAATATGGGTAATATAAATATGAAACCATCTATGTTTTATACATTTTTACATTTTTAAAATGTTATTTTTAAAGAGTTTCAAATTGAAATGATGAAATCCATGTATCGAGTGATAGGGAAGCAACAAAACATGGGGTCACCTCCCGACGCGAGCCTCCACCTATCATCACAGTCGATTGACACCTGCCACCCTCTTCAAACACCCATCACCTCACTTAATGGGATTTAAAAACCCCTCCTTTGTGTGTTTTGCCTCCTTCATGGCTAAATGTCACTCCATCACCTACCTTGCTCTGATGATGCCTCATTGGTACCCTCATCTTCTCCAGTTCATCCTCTATACTTTGCATTCTATTGAGACTGCACTTCTTGACATCATTCTCCTTACGACCGTACTTTTATCCCATCATGGCCTCATCTTGCATTCATGGCACTGGAAAGATGATGGATATATTGCCTAAATGTTTCCTTGCATTAGGTCACGTTATTCCATTTTCCATCCACTCCACTTGCACATGTTGACTCCACAGCCTTCTGTTGATCCCTCTGCTCATTTTTCACCCTTTTACCTATGGTCTCATCTATACGCCCTTCTACATCAAGGGCCCATGGAGGCTCATGTCATCATGCCAGGGGGGTTCCTCACGGAGAGCCAGAGGTTGCTCTGGCTCTCGTCTCATCTCTGTAGCCGAGGAATCTATAAAGGCTTATTGTGCTCATACTCCACTAGAAATTCGGGCTGAGGTATATATTTTTTAGGCTGACATACATGTTTTGAGGCACTTCATCCCTGATGAGGAGGTGCTTCACTCCACCAGCTCATGGATTTGAGATACAGGCAACACTCGGGCTTAGAATTCTCAATATATGAAGACTATTGATACATATTGGCACTTAAAAATGTTGATGGGTCATGTTTTGGTTGAGCATCTTGAAGCACACTAGGAGATATTGTTGCAGCTCGACAACGTTCAGTTGCAAGGAAAATTGATTGATTACAAGCTAAACCTGATGGAAGAGAAGATGGTTGAATTGGACCTGACAAACCTGGACTTCTCCCAACCTCAGGTCCCTGCTGCTAAGGGTCATCCCATCACTTAATTTTTATGGCTTTTAGCTTTCTTAGTTTGTTGTTTACTATAGGAGGTCTGGGTGTCTTTAGCCCACCTCATTGTAGTTATCTAGATCTTAGACAACATCTATTTTTTGTAAAAATGAAAATCATAGGCTCTATTTTATTCAGTATTATAGCTTTAAGAGACATAAATTCCATAAACTTATAGACAATATGATGCATTGCTACTGATCTGGTTTCCCCAGTGGAAGACCAACAACAAAGTTTTTGTACAAAATTTCTATCTATCTAAAGAAAAAATATATTATTTAAATTAATTTTTTTTAATTAATTTTTTAAAATTAAAACAAATAAATTTTATATTTAAAATTTATAATAAATTATAAAGACTTTCTCTTGTCCTTAAGCAGGGACAAATTGTGTCAGGTGTGTATACTATTTTTTGTTCCATGGAAAAAAAAAAATCACCTTTTTATATTAATATGAAAGATATAAAAAAAATTCCTCATATGCCAAAATGTTGCAATTGTTCCATTTTTATCCCTCCAACTAGCTAGAACTATCATAATTTTATTGGTAGAAAACTATTTTTAGCATATAATACTTTATAAAAATTGTTAGTGTTCAAGCAGTGCTATCGATCATAAAAATACAAACAAAATAAAATAAACATTGGCTTTCAGTACTAACTTCAAAATTTATGACTAAACTCAAGAAATTGTTGGACACACTGACCACACTGAGAGGGGGCGGTGAATTAGTGTAGTACTATTTTCACTTCTTTACAAAAACACCTTAGTTAGCAATCACCATTTACTCATTATTCATTACTTTCATTTACAACTAACATATCTCAGCAACAAACATCATCAAAAAACCATCACCATAAAGAACACAAGGAACATAAAATATATGTATAAGTTTATTTTGTATTATGGACTACAATCCTTAGGGTGAGTAACTCTGTCAGTCTCAATGTGACCTCGTGATTGACCCTTGTGTTAGAAAGGCTTCCCAGGACAAAATGTAATAAGTGGATTTCGGCGCTCCCCAACTCAAGATTCTATGTTTGTTTGCAGCTTTGGAAAGTTATCTTTCACACCTATTCCAAAACCCTACAACTGTAGGTTTTCTACCAGAAGATATAAAAATGTCTAATCAATTTTTATAAGCGCTTTATTTTATGGATGTTGTTACTTAAGAGGAAAATGTCATGGACAATATGGTGTTTTGACCGACTCGAAAGTTTATGCAAAGAGATGAAGATGAAAGCTTTTCATTTCGATGAAAGATATGCTACGAGAAGGAGAAAACATTTACCATTCCCATATGCACAATGTACCAAAATCTTAAAACTCATCAATATCAATATTTGCAAGAAATGAGACAAAGGTATTGTACACCAATACACGATTCATGAATTTAAAACCAAGAATCATGCAATTTCACTACTTCAAATGCAAGGATGTCCCCAAGATTAGTGCAAAGCAAGAAAATTAAAACTTTGTTTCAAAGATAACTAAAAGCAATAGCCAATCTATGTAAAACAAAGCAACCCAAACAAATTTTCTCTTTTAACACGAATTATCAAATAAAAGAAAAAGAAATTCTTTCACCAAACAATTCTAAAGAAAAAACAATGTTTTGTAGCAGAAAGGCGCTTAAAGGAAGAGATCAAATCTTTCAAAAGAAAAAAAAGAAAAAATGAGGCATAGATGGTTGAAAGCAGATTCAAATTTTGTCAAGCAGACTGTAATCAGACCCAACAACTCACCCCGGAACCATATCACAGATCTGGACAGGGAAAACCACCAAAAACCAATTTTTTTTCACAATTTTCGCAGGCTGGAACACTAGCACAGTGCAAAAATCATTGATTTATGCGGGCCATATATGGGTAGGGCGCGGCGTTTCCGCACTGGTCAAAATAGGTAGAGCGCAGAAATCCTAAGTCGTCGCACTGTCCCTCAAAGCAAGGTGCGGAAATCAAACAAAAATGGAAAAAAATAAAAATTGAGAAGGTTTCCAAGTGAAGTTTAACAGTCAGAGAGTCAAGCTGGATCTTCCAGTGACTTGGAAAACATAAACCAAGCAATCAAAGCAATAAAACAAGGAAAACTAGGAAAACATTTGTTTCCCCAGTGGAGTCGCCAATTTTGTTATTGGGTAAATCGGTGAATGTGGACATAGATTAATCCCCCTAGATCCACCTAGATCTAGAACAAAGCACGACAGGACATGGCACTTTCCCTAGGCTCTAATCATCAAATTTACTACCGAACAAAAGACGATAGACATACCTTTAAATGTCGCTTCCTTATGTCTTTGTTGTCCTTGTTTCGCTCCGGTGCTCTTGTGATATTGATCCTCCAGTGAGACACAAACCAACCAAAGTGAAAGCAGAGAGAGTATATTCAATGACAACCTATGCATATGATCAAGGAATTATGCAATAAAATAAAGATAATTCTATGGGAAAGAAACATGCCACTGTATTATATTAATAATAGGAAGAGAGATTACAACCATATGTCTTGATGTCGTAAGGTTCCTTCCAAAAATTCATTGCTTCCCACACACTTTTGATCCAAGAATTCTGAGACTATAGATCTTACATCTATCTTGGAAAAAACAAAGCTCAAAGCCACTCTAACCAAGCTAATAATTCCAAGCCAAATCCAACCAATCTCAAAGGCTCAAGAACTTTTCAACCCAATCAAGCTAACTTTCTCCATGAGAGCTCCTCTCCTTTTATAAGCTGAAGAGGATAATGTGAGGAGGTTAGGATGATCCCACTAAATCATGAAAGCGAGTAAGATCCAAACCATTCGGAGGCCACCTCACCATAGACGATTCTCCTTCTAGAACCATCGAGAAAATGCTTATTTTTCCCACTTACGAAGGTCGTCGTGACCTGGATATAGTGCAGCTTGTGGAAATTACGCGCCCTAGCTATAGTGTAGCCTGCAGAAATCAAGCATTTCCGCACCCTAGCTATGGTGCAACCCGCGGAAATCCTCCAAAATAGGTTTTTATAGAGGAAAACACAACTTTATCTCTCAGGAAAAGTTCTTCTCCATTCTTTCTTTAGGAATTCAGGCCACTGGCCCTTCTGAAGGCAACAGATAGGTTTACATCATTAACGATCATGAGGGTGATGAAAATAATGTGTAACAGAGAGCCCCCCAAAGTATGAAGTTAGAACATACTGATAGTTGATATACTTTGTCGAGTGTGTATAAGAAACAAGGAACAGTCGGTCGGAAACCTGCCAACAAACAAGGAAATACAGTACAATAATATATATCATCACTGAGGTAGGCATTCCCATACTCAGAATACAAATGACTCAAAGCATAAACGTCGACATGCGAAGATCCATGTCAAGTAATACAGGTCATGGCCACCAAACATACAGCGTGGATCCATGCCATTATGACTCAAATCTGAACATAGCCACCAAAAATACACTGTGGATCTATGTGTTAAAGACTCAAATTTGAACATAGCCACAAGACATACAATGTGGATCTATGCAACAGTACAAACTGAATATACTCCAACGCAACCTGAATCTGTCAGAAAAGATTCAGGGTCTTCATCTCCACCACTCTATAGTACGAATCTAACCATGTGAATACATGTGTTGAAGTCGAACATGGTATAAACCACTTGATTACCGGTCAATGATGAGAACCGTTAACAAGTGCGAGGGAAATCACCATTAATGTCAATGACTCCCAAGGTACTCTAGTACAATCCAACGAATGTGAATTAATGAGTTGAAGTCGAACACTCGGCGGAATCTCCCGATCAAGGGTCAATAATGAAAACCCATTGTCGAAAGCGAGGAAACCTGCCATTGAGGCATGCAGGTTCCAAGGTACCAATTGGTTTCTAAGTCTGATTCCTGGATAATGAGTTGAAGTCGACAAGAAAATATTTGTCACAGGAAGGCCTTAATGTATTATCCATCAATGACACGAAACGGGTAACAAGATTTGATGTAGATCAGAGTAATAAGTGATTCAGGACTGACTCAGGGATGGCCGACACAATAGAAGGCTTAAGGACTGCAGAAATGGTCGACGCAATAGAAGGCTTTCAGGGTTGAACTTCTCTTTGAACATATTGACGACACGACAACTGTCTTGGAAACACCGACTCAACAACAGGGATCACATACCAATTTGTAATCTTATAAAGGAGTATGATCAAGAGACAAGCAGATTTTCCAACCTAGACACAAAGCGAGTGAAAGGGTGTCTGTTAAGAACCAAATATCAATATAGCATAGAAAAACCTCAGAAAAAGTACTCAACGCCTTGAAAAATAGATAATTTCATATAATAAGCCTCTTCGAGGGGGCAACCTCCTTTTACCCCAC
>ML794780.1:71428-110941 GCA_009831015.1 Picea engelmannii
TCCATGTGATTGGGTCCTTGCCATCAAACTTCCTCATATCAATCTTAGGAACGTGGTTGGTCTTCAAACCAAAGTTGGAGTTTCTCCATTCTTGATTCACCTTCCTTGTGTCCTCGTCATGAATTTCATGGGATGCATTTTCAGTTTCAGGTTTCTTCTCTGTTACGAAATTTTTCAATACTTCCATGATCTCCCCTTTGAAACCATCCATCTTAGTATCCAACTTAGCTTCCATTGAATCCATCTTAGTATCCAACTTAGCTTCCATTGAATCCATCTTAGTATCCAACTTAGCTTCCATTGATTCCATCTTCTTTTGTAGTTCATTTATGTCCCTATGCATTTCTTCACCTTCATCAAGAGTCCAAGTAGGATTTTCTGGAGGCTTATTTGGTGTAGAAGTTCCCTTTTTTGGTGGCATGTTGGCCAAGTATCACTTTTGAACCTTGATTTTGAGGTGGTTCTGCTAGACAATAGTTCTTATGTTGTATCTCCCAAGTTTTGGCCCTTCTGGGTATGAAACTTTATTTTATGTAGTTCTCTGATATTTCTTCTCTACAATTACATAGGTTCTGATCAAAATTGGATGTGCCAAGTGGAATTTACGGTAACTTCCCCACAACTTGTCGATTTTTGGCCTTTCCAGGAGATCTCACTTGTATAGCGTGCCCCGCACAAAATAATTGATATAAAATTCTGAAACTCGCACTATAAATACTAAAGACTATCCACGATCCAATGAAACTACTCCCACTCAATTTGGATACTCTAGGAAGAAGTTATGATTGTTTTACCTGGAACACCTTCTTGAGACTAGTCAATAGGACTATTCAGATACCCTATCTTACACAGGGTGTATCTACAAATTTAAGGTGACCCAGAAGATAAACATTTTACCACAGATACCTTACTAATTTATGTAAATATCCTCTGGATTTTAGGCTCTGAAACATTACAAAAAAAAAATTATAGCAAAAATTCCGCAATGACTCAGTTCATGATGATTCCAAAATCCTATCTTGTACAGGTTGTATCTCCAAAGTTATAAGGCCTCAAGAGATGAATTTTGAACCCAACATACCTTGATCTGTCTACTAAATAAACTTCAAGCCGTTCCTTCTGAAATGTTTTATAAAAAAAGTTATAGCGAAAATGCCAAGGTGTCTCAGATGTAGCAGCGAAACCCCAAGACTTTGAGCTCTGATACCATATGTTAAGAACCAAATATCAATATAGCATAAAAAAACATCAGAAAAAGTACTCAACGCCTTGAAAAAGAGATAATTTCAAATAATAAGCCTCTTCGAGGCGGCAACCTCCTTTTACCCCACTTAAATGTTCAAGTACAAGATGATTCAAAATGAAAATGTCTCCTTGGTATATATAGGAGACTATGAGGTATAATTACAACTAATGGCCTAAAGCCGACAGAAATAAAATAACATTACTAATATAATATGCCCCAATTAAGGGGTAATGAGTCAATATTAGGGCTTAACAGTGTCATGTTCAAAGGTGACTCTTCCATAGAATATAGGTTTATACACATTTATTTCTCAATTTTCCCCTCCCCCACCATCTCTGGCGAGTACCTCTTTATTTTTACACAAGCTTGAGGAGGATAACATATGCTTGAAATGTAATCTCATCCTTCAGACGATTCCCTCAGAGTATGTTTAACGAATCCTAAGAAGGAGTGGTTCGGTCCCATATGGGCCTTTCGATGTTTGTTTAACGAGTCCAAAGAAGGAAAACTCAGGGGTTTTTCATGTTTATGGAGTCTAAAAAACACTTAAAGAGAACTCTCTCAGTTCCTTTTTCATATAGTAGTCTGATGAGACTGAAAAAGAGATAAACTATCGCTCAACAGACGTTTTCTTCAAATAATTTAACGAACATGAAAAGAACAAGGTCGCTTAGCAATATTTTCATGTTTAGAGAGTCTGAAAAGAGCTTAAAGAGAACTCCAGGGGGTTCCTTTTTCGTATAACCTTTACGAGTCCGAAAAATTGATAAAAGTTTACTCGGTTACATTCTCATTGATTTACGAGCACGAGAAATAACAAAGATTAAGTTCGGTAACGTATTCTCATGTATTTACGAGCATGAGAAAGAACAAAGACAAAGATTGGGATTGTTTTCATTTTTACGCAAGCTTTAAAACAAAACAAAACTATGCTTGGACCTGGTTTCATTTTTACGCAAGCTTGAACCAGAGAGAAGTATGCTTGAGGTAAGTGGTTTCATTTTTACACAAGCTTTGAACCATGGAAAATTATGCTTGGACTTCCCAACGCATAACACAGGGATGGTTGGTACTTAGCCCCCATCTTAAGAAACTAGCGGCTTTACTTCAGCATGAAGTCCAGAGGCTGAAAGTATTGCCCCCCAAGCTTCGTTTCATCCAACGACATAGGTGGATGAAATGAAACTTCAAATTCTAGATGAAGGACTTGACTAAAAAATAGAGGGGGAAAACTATTTTATTTTTTAACAAGCTTGACACAGGAGAAGAACTATGCTCGTGAATCCAAGTTCAATCCCTAGACCTCTATTTCATTTTTTAACGAGCTTGACACAGAAACAAGAACTATGCTTGTAGGCTCTGTTTCATTTTTTAACGAGGTTTCTACAGAGACTCAAAAACTATCCTCACAATTGGTTTCATTTTTAACGAGTTTGAAATCGTAAAACCATGCTCAAAGTTGGTCTTCTTGATCATGGCTCCCAAGAGGACAGTGCTTTGGAAGGATGCCATGTGAAGGGACAAAACTCAGTCATGGCCTCCAAGAGATCTTCACTCGATAGAAGAACAACACTCTTTAAGAACACCATGTCGATGGTCGCAATAGGGGTAAGGAGATCATGCTCTAAAAACCCTATCGAATAAATCACCATGTCGACTTCTGGATCTAATTCATCAGAAGCCGAAGTCATGGGAGACAATGCCACATAATTGACCTGTGGTAGGGGCGATATCATCTGCATATAAGAATTGTTTAGGGATTTCATTGAGTTGATGGTCAAGTCAGGGCCAACAAACGAAAGTTGATCAATAGTCACCATTCTTCCATCGTGAGGGAAAGATATCACGCGAAAAAAAATGGACACAATAGATTTCATGGCATAGACATAATCCCGCCCAAGGAGTAAAGAAAAATCCAAGGGGTCTTGGACTACCATGACGTCAATAAAGGCATTTTTCCCTCCCAAAGTTACAGGAAACTAAGGAAGGGTCCCTAAAGGTTGACTGGTTCTTCTGTTAAAAGCTAACAAATTCTGCGTAACTGGGGCAAGCTGAGGACAACCCAAAGCTTTCCAAGCAAAAGAGGACAAAATATTAACAGACACACCTGCATCTTTCAGCGTCTGAGGAACGTCCCAACAACAAACTTGCACTGTAACCTGGAAAGGAATGTGAGAGGGAAGACGAGGTCCAGTTAGAACACCCCAATCAAAACAAATGGCCTCATTATTTGGAGGGGGTTCCACGGGAGAAGGAGGAATACCCCCGGACACGGTAGAGTCTGTATCAACGAGAAAAACATGGGAAGTATCAGGTTTACTCTCTAGCAGGAGAGTAGGATCGACCGATGACGAGGTCAGATCGACCACTTGGGTTTCATTCTCCAAGGGAAGAATGGGGTCGACGAGTAGAGACAGATTGACCGCTTGGGTTTCACTCCCTGGTGGGAGAGTGGGATTGACCGAGGATGGGATCGGATCAACCACTTGGATTTCACTCTTTAACAGGAGAGTGGGATCGACCGAGGATGGAATCGGATCGACCACTTGGTCAATGGGTTTGACTAAAGAAGTGACCAGGTTGACTACATGATCAACCGGATTGACCGACGAAGGGGTCGGATTGATCATTCCATCAACTGTAGGTGGGTCGAGAGTAAGCTTGCGATAAGCAGTTGGAAGTTGAGGCCGGGGGACAGTCATGTCTTCCAGTAATTTTGAGACTTCGTCCATACGAGGGCAAAGGTGAGTTAGATGACACCCTTTGCATAACATACACGAGAACTTGGCTCTACTTTTCATCTTCCCAATGGTATCTTGACTAGTTGACGAGAGGTCATCAGCATGTTGTTTAGAGGCTGAAAACACGGGTTGGCGAGGCTGTGTAGACCATGCTTCTATAACCTTGGATAGACCAGGGAAATCTTTAAGAATATGGCTACCCTTGCAAAGCCTGCAAGGGTACTTGGGCTTATGGGTTGTTTGGGTGATCTTGACATTATCAACACTCCCAGCACGATTAACAGTAACTGGTTGTTTTCCAACATGTCTGGCAGTGGTTGGAAGTATGGATCCTTGTTTATTTTTCTTCTTCTTCTTCTTTTGTTTCTTCTTCTTCTTATCCATTGAATTACTAGTTTTAGAGCTTTCACTCAGCGAAGAAGAGGAAATGGAACAAGACCTTGCATTTGAAGAAGGCGAAGAAAATCTTACTGGTGAAGAAGGTGAAGGATCAACATGAGGTTGACGTTCTTGGGGGGAAGTGCTTACAAATGAAGCACTAACTACATTCGGGACTACCTAAGTGGAAGACAACCATACCGGTAATCCAATTGTGAGACCAGGAAGGCTCAAAGTAGCGATGTGAGGAGGACCAATGTTTCCGTAAGAAGAAAAAACAAAAGGTTCCTCTGGAGCAGAGGTTTCTTCATTGGTCATTTCGGGAACTAACGCCATTAAAAACAAAAATCCAATCTAGAGTCTACTAGGGAAAACAAGCAGCACACGCTAAAAATCTAGTACGCAAGCAAGCAAGCAAAACCTTCTCACAATGAGAAAACTAGTTGGTGATGAAATCCAACGTCGTGGGAACAAAGTAAGAAGGGGCTGAGATAGAGCGAGTGGACATTAACGAACTTCTTAATGGACTTACGCCTTGGTGCAAGATTCCACGCAGTAATTGTGGATTTACCCTCCAAGGAGCTTGAGTGATTTTGTCCAACGTCGATTCCAGGTACTGTGAAGACTTGCCCCTCTACAGTCACCTTGTGTAAAGATACTAAAGAGATAGGCCACTAAGGTTACCAACTACTACAGTGATGCCTAGGGAAACATTCAACAGTCCGATCCACGCGCAAAGGTAGGGTATCTAGCCCAAAATCAACTCAAAAGGCTTCCACTCATCATTGTGGGTATACCTTTCAAGAGACCCCCATAATACGTGCAACCTCTACACCAAGACCAACAAAGCAGGGTGAGTAAATCTGTTAGTTTCAATGCGACCTTGTGATTGACCCTTGTGTTAGAAAGACTTCCCAGGACAAAATGTAATAAGTGGATTTCGCCCCTCCCCAACTCAAGATTCTATGTTTGTTTGCATCTTTGGAAAGTTATCTTTCACACCTATTCCAAATCCCTACAACTAATCTAATATAGGTTTGCTACCAGAAGATATAAAAATGTCTAATCAATTTTTATAAGAGCTTTATTTTATGGTTGTTGTTACTCAAGAGGAAAATGGCGTGGACAATATGGTGTTTTGACCGACTCGAAAGTTTATGCAAAGAGATGAAGATGCAATCTTTTCATTTCGATGAAAGCTATGCTACGAGAAGGAGAAAAAATTTACCATTCCCATATGCACAATGTACCAAAATCTTAAAACTCATCAATATCAATATTTTCAATAAATGAGACAAAGGTACTGTACACCAATACACGATTCATGAATTTAAGACCAAGAATAATGCAATTTCACTACTTCAAATGCAAGGATGTCCCCAAGATTAGTGCAAAGCATGAAAATTAAAACTCTGTTTCAAAGATAACTAAAAGCAATAGCCAATCTATGTAAAACAAAGCAACCCAAACAAATTTTCTCTTTTAACACGAATTATCAAATAAAAGAAAAATAAATTCTTTCACCAAACAATTCTAAATAAATTCTTTCAAAAAACAATTCTAAACAATGCTTTGTAGCAGAAAAACGCTTAAAGGAAGAGATCAATTCTTTCAAAAGAAAACAAAGCAAAAATGAGGCATAGATGGCTGAAAGTAGATTCAAAATTTGTCAAGCAGACTATAATCAGACCCAACAACTCACCCCAGAACCATATCACAGATCTGAACAGGGAAAACCACCAAAAAACAATTTTTTTCATAATTTCCGCAGGCTGGAAGACTAGCACAGTGCGGAAATCATTGATTTTCATGGGCCAGATATGGGTAGGGCGCAGGGTTTCCACACTTGTCAAAATAGGTAGGGCGCGGAAATCCTAAGTCATCGCACTGTCCCTCAAAGCAAGGTGCGGAAATCAAACAAAAATGGAAAAAATTAAAAATTGAGAAGGTTTCCAAGTGAAGTTTAACAGTCAGAGAGTCAAGTTGGATCTTCCAGTGACTCAGAAAACAGAAACCAAGCAATCAAAGCAAGAAAGCAAGGAAAACTAGGAAAACATTTGTTTCCCCAGTGGAGTCGCCAATTTTGTTATTGGGTAAATCGGTGAATGCGGACATAGACTAATCCCCCTAGATCCACCTAGATCTATAACAAAACATGACAGGACATGGCGCTTTCCCTAGGCTCTAATCATCAAATTTACTACCGAACAAAAGACGATAGACATACCTTTAAATGCCGCTTCCTTATGTATTTGTTGTCCCTGTTTCGCTCTGGTGCTCTTGTGATACTGATCCTGCAGTGAGACAGAAACCAACAAAAGTGAAAGCAAAGAGAGTATATTCAATGACAACCTATGCATATGATCAAGGAATTATGCAATAAAATAAAGATAATTCTATGGGAAAGAAACATGCCATTGTATTATATTAATAATAGGAAGAGAGATTACAACCAGATGCCTTGATGTTGTAAGGTTCCTTCCAACAGTTCCTTGCTTCCCACACATTTTTGATCCAAGAATTCTGAGACTATAGATCTTACATCTATCTTGAAAAAATCAAAGCTCAAAGCCACTCTAACCAAGCTAATAATTCCAATCCAAATCCAACCAATCTCAAAGGCTCAAGAACTTTCCAACCCAATCAAGCTAACTTTCTCCATGAGAGCTCATCTCATTTTATAAGCTGAAGAGGATAAGGTGAGGAGGTTAGTATGATCCCACTAAATCATGAAAGCGAGTAAGATCCAAACCATTCGGAGGCCACCTCACCATAGAAGCTTCTCCTTCTAGAACCATCAAGAAAATGCTTATTTTTCCCACGTACGAAGGCCGTCGCGACCTGGCTATAGTGTAGCCTGCGGAAATTTCACACCCCAGCTATAGTGCAGCGTGCGAAAATTCCACGCTCGAGCTATAGTTCAGCCTGCGGAAATCAGGCATTTCCGCACCCTAGCTATGGTGTAGCCCGCGGAAATCCTCCAAAATAGGTTTTTACAGAGGAAAACACAACTTCATCTCTCAGGAAAAGTTCTTCTCCCTTCTTTCTTTAGGAATTCAGGCCACTAACCCTTCTGAAGGCAACACATAGGTTTACAACATTAACGATCATGAGGGTGACAAAAATAATGTGTAACACTCAATGCAAAACTCATCTTGCAAATCTCAGCACCAACTAAAATGTGAGAAATCCAATCCTCAAGTACAAGACCTTGCTTGTGAATAGAAACAATTTTGTCAACAGGTACGCGACTTGTTTATACTGCAACCCACATACATATGTGATCTTCATACTCTGCAACACATGTATGTACGCGTCCTTCCCTCTGTCATCCTACATACACCTTCAGAAACTAGGGTTTCTGAAACTTCGCAACTTCTTCCCTTCAGACTCTTCTTGCCTATGTCACATCCACCATTAATTTGTCACTATAATCAGTCTGTCACTGCTCAACCTATACCATACCAACCACAATATATCTACACCATCCAACAACCTATGCATGCTCCTCATGCATACACCATCATAGATCATGGATATCTCCCAATCAGAATAGAACTGAACTACTCAACCAACCAGCTACCATATTCAGACATCAATACAACCATACAAAGAATGCCTCAAGCATTCACCATACCATGAGAAATTCTAAACGTTAAGACAATATGTACCCATGCTAGAACCTATGTAGCAAATCTGAACCTGTAGAATGTTGATCTGGAACTTGCTTTAGACTTTAGGAACCTGGCATCAACACATACTCAAGATTTTCATGTCCTTTCCAATTGTACGCACCCTTCTCTCCTTCATCCCGCGTATGTACGTGCCTTGGCCCACCGAATCCTGTGTACTACTTCAGAAAACTAGGTTTTTCTCAACCTCTAAAACTTTCATCATCAAACCTTAGACTTACATAACTTCTTATGCGTCCATGAGTACCTGCAATTAATATTCCACCAAAATAGATCTTCAATATACTCAAGAGATTCACACACAAAAGAGACCCTTTCTCTCTTATTTATACTTCTCCAAGTAGTTTCTTCTAGGGGTTACCTTCTAACCAACGTATCCCAACTTCCTTCTTTTGGGGCTAACCCACTTATAACCATTTGTCCACTTCTAACCCACTTTGCTACACATATTAAATTCTCCACTTCTAGTTGCAAGTAATTTATTTTTAATTGTTTTCTTGTTGTAACCACATAACCCATGACTAACCACTTTGACTGGTCAACTTCTTCTAGGAGCTTCTAGAATAATTTGACTTATTTGACCTTCTATGGGATTCTATACAACACATGACGGTTCTCCAACTTCACATGGCCATAACTCTCTAACCATGAGGAGTTATGTGGCATTCCACATATCACCGGAAATGGCATGACGATCATTATCCATCTAGAATAGTCTCACTTACAAGTTCAATGATCTTCATTACATTACTCCACAATCAACCTTGGGTTCCTTAACCACACATCTAGGATGACTCAACCACTTAACCATTTGGACTTCGCAAAGCATCTTTCCGTGAGGGATTTCACCATAAGGGGACCACTTTAGAGTTCATTCATTTGGTATTTCCTATCAGCCATGACATGACATCAATGATACAACTTATTCCTATCAACCAAACAACTTAACATCAATTACATCAATCCTTTGACATATGACCACATGATCCAACAATCAATACATCAATGATATTACTATAACAATACTTGACAACAATCCTTTGACATCAATGACAACATGATACAACAAAAACTTTGGACCCCCAAAATATTCCACCACATGGGTTGTTGTGCTACTTATATGTTTAGTATAGTGCACTCATTAATTATCAATCCGAGATTCATAATCAACAGAGTTGCAAAACACCAGTAAGAAATGTAATTCTAATGTCATGAGTATAGAACTATTCTAGATTATGCATGATGGAAACAAAACAAACTAGCAAATCAAAACACACTTTGGTTGTCTTTCACAGAGAGGTTATCTACTCCATTGTGCCACATGCAAGTATGAGATGGAGTTCTTTGACATATCAACTCTACTATCTAACCTAGAAAACTAACTATGCAATCACACTTCTGAAAGGGAAATCACACATCAATCATCAAGACATAGCATGGGTAGTTCAATAGTCAATATATTGAGTATGTTGTGATTCACAATGTGTTGTTGTAAACTTCACTAGTTCTCCTTCAAATATGTCTGACTGTTGTTGCCAAAATT
This sequence comes from Picea engelmannii, assembly GCA_009831015.1. Classification (NCBI taxonomy): domain Eukaryota; kingdom Viridiplantae; phylum Streptophyta; class Pinopsida; order Pinales; family Pinaceae; genus Picea; species Picea engelmannii. Next base: position 81,029 of record ML794780.1, read on the forward strand.
TATGTCCATGAAACAAAATCAAATTCATAAAAACAGAAACAGAACATATGCAAAACAGAGTAAGTAAAGATATTCAAACAATCGTATAATCAAAATCCTAGTCTAAACTATATTGCTATCATCTGAAAGAATTAAGATTCAGCTAATCTAACATCTATACTACTGAAATTAAATACTAACACTAATCTATAAAGATGTTCACTTTTGTTGGGCGGTGGGCCCTTGCCGCTTCAACAGGTCAGCGACTGGAGTCTACAGTAAGCTTTCTTTCAATCCACACATTTCTCTTACTTAAATTTCAAAACATAGAATTAAACTATGCTAACAACTCAACTCACATTCATTCATAAATGATCAAGACCTGGAAATAAATGACATCCTTCTATTAAAATTCAACTCAGAATGTGTTCTACAATATATAATGTTGCTTCACATGCTGGATTATACTAACTCTCTACTGCTTCCACCATCCTTGCCATGACTATTTAAACAGTCTTAGTCGTGAAACACAAGGAGGTGAAATCTTTAGCAAATCAGTCAATTGTCAAATTTATGTATTCGGTTACATATTTTAAGCTTCATCCTCTTGACACGAAGTTTATGAGGATGAAGCAATAAACAAACAAGCTTATCATAACCTTGCTAGAGCTTTAATGATTCGGCAAACATCCAACAATTATCTTTAGTACGATCTGGAGCTAAACTTGGTATATTATGCTTCCTATATTGGTACCAGATCGTGACAGGTGATATTCGGTAAATGGTACCGGATCCGAACAGTGCACAAGTGGTTGGTACCGGATCCGGACAGTGCACAAGTGGTTGGTACCGGATCGCGACAGTCTACGTCCATTTGTACCGAATCGTGACAGTGGATGGTTCGGTATCAGATCTGAATGGAAGGTGTGCTTGGTACCGGATTCGGACAATGGCAATCTGGTGCATAAGTACCGAATGACTGAGATGGTACAGAAAGGCTGGACTCATATAGAGGTCAAAGGTTACACATGGAAAATTAAGATATTAGTACATGAAACATTTAGTCTCCTAGCTCAATAAACCACAAAAATGCATGAATTAATTATACTTTACCCTATGACCTCATCAATGGCTAATGGTAGTGTTCTTTGTCATTTATCCAAGCTTAGGTAAGCCAAAAAGGTATAGATGAGGAGTATAATAGGGTAGTGGGGATGTCAATTTAGAGGCTCAACATTCCCCCATGCGAAAACCATTGCATGTCCTCATGCAACTGAAACAAACCCAAAATTTTCAAAATTTGAGACTCCATTCTTTACTTTTGTGTATCAATGATGTTGATGGCTGAGGCTTCTGCTTTCAGCTCCCTTTTTATGACCCTAATGTATTGTAAGAGTCTTAGTACCTTCTTGAGCTTATTAGAAGTCTCTTCATGGTCATCTTGAAGTTGTTGGTTGGTTTCCTTCAGTTGCTCGTTTTTATTTTTGATATACCTGTCCAATAGTTGGTATTCCTTCACTTCTTGTTTGAGTTCCTGGTTTTGTTTTTGCATCTCCCCAATCTTTTTCTTCATTTGTGCTTTTGTTAAGGTTCTTGTTGACTCCATTGTTTCTAGTTGGATGTATTATATTTCCTCCACTTCCTCCCTCATCCCACATAAAATAATAGTGACTTGTTCCTCGGTCAAACTAGGGATGTCATCCTGGACTGATAGGTCTTCAGAAGGGGAGGTAATATCTATTGGATATTCATGTGTATGAGAACTGACAACTGCTTTTCCTTTCTTTGCCATGCTCCTTGTGGTTCTTTTACAAGGGGGTACTGGATCAAGGTTGCTCACAGACTTCCTTTTCTTCTTTTCTATTTGTGGAATGGTTACAGGGGATTGTTCTATAGACTGTTCACTTTTATTTTATGAGATATTCTTCTCTTTCCTCACAGTTTTTGTCTTATGACCCTTCTCCTCAAGTGCCACTGTTGAAGTCTTCTCTACTAATTTGGTTTTACCTTTTGATTCTTGACTTTTAAAAATCTTATTGACTATGGAAGAGGGCCCTACTTGTTTACTAGCTTTATCTTTTTGGCTCACTGTTCTGGATGATGATGGAGTTACCTTATCTTTCTTGCCCTTTTTATTTTGAGGTTCCTTATATTTATCGGGAACAAGCTGGGCTTCCTCTACAGGTTTGTTTTCTTTGGGAATGTGTTGAGTGATGAGGATTTTCCAGCTAATTCTTTGCTTCTTGATTTCATGTAAAACTAACATCTTAATAAGACATTGATGGTAAATGCTAGTCTTCTCAGTTTTGGATAGGTATTTGACACCTCTTACCATCTTGTTCAGACTCATCCATAAAAAATATGGGAAATCAATTTCAGGGCCTCCTTCAAAGTGTAATAGAAGCCTAAGATGATATATGAAGGTTACAACATACCTGCCCTCACAAGTGAGGAATCGTTGAAGACTAGAAAGCATTGGATGATATTCTTCCTTGATATAGTTCCTAGGAATCCCCTTTTTCCAATCAGGGTGTTGATGGTCTTCTTTCAAAAATCGTTGGCACATTTCATTGTTGATTCCTACTCCTTTGAAATACTTGGCTCCTCTGTTAGATAATCCTGTGGCTTCCCTTAAGGTTGTTTCATTGATTGTTAGCTGCAGATTGCCTATGTGCGCAATCTCTCCATCGTAACCCTGAATAAATGTGTGAGATACCTTCTCATGACAGCTTGTGAATTTCTCCAAAAATGGCATCCATCCCGCTCTAGCATACTTCTCTCTACACAGTTGGAACTCCTTGGTCTCTCTATAAATCTGGAAAACCGGTTCATGTCTACTTACAACCATCTTTATAAATTGTGAGAGAAAAAAAAATTGGGTTGTAGCGCAAATATTTATTCAGCTAATGAGGGTAAGGGTTTGGTACCAGAGATCGCAGGGAGGAGTAAGCTCGGAACTAGAGAAAAGTTGGTAATGACAAAACAACTATGGTGATGGCGTCGCTAATTCGGATGGTGAGTCTAAGTAAAGATTTCGTAAAGGAAAATTAAGACAAGATGAGGCTCATTTGGATGGCTTCGCCACCTAGATAAGCCATTTCATTTATGTCCATTAGCATAATGATGGGGATGGAACGTTGGGTGTTGAAGCATCATTGTTGTTTGGGATAGGTGATTGGACCTCTGAGCGGTGAATTTGATGTTGAATCATGGTTCATGACATAAGATAAGTTCATTATTTGCTTAAGGATGAAGCACGTCTGTGGCTCATCATTACTAGACATGCTTCATATTCACACTTTTGATGTGATTTTGCCCTCAATCATTTTCAAGCACTTATTTGATGAGAGGATTGATTAAGGTTAGGCATATGGGTATGAGGGAGTGAAATTTAGGTGCATGGTTTTAACACTAAGGTCATAAGATCTAGTATACATTTTCATACCTATTGTAGTTTTTTAAGCAAAGGAAAATAAATAATACCATGTTACCTTTGCTTTTACCATTGTATGATCAATACCCATAGCATATGTGTCTGCCTTTGTATTTGAAGCTTGTAGATTGTCAGAGTTCATCTTTTAAGGTTGGAGTTTTCTGGAAGCTTGGTACTGGAATTTCCTGTACTTCATGAAACTTCTTTATTCTGTGCTTATATTCTTTTGTGCCTGGTTCTGCAGGGTTCTAGGGTGAACATGCTGGTTTCTGAAGATGAGATGTGAGTCTAAAAAAGAGTTCTGAAGGAGCTCTTTGACCCTCCCCCATGCCAAGGATGTTGCATATCCTTATGCAAGAAGATTCAACACTTTGTATCATAATGGAGAAAATATGATAAGAGAAAGGAAACCAAATCAAATTCCAAAAGTACATTTATCACCTAGCATATGATCACATGCCTAAAAAATTGAAATTGCCTTTCTTTTGATGACTTATTAACAAGGGTAGCGTTCAGCAGTGAAAACAGGGAGGTTTTTATATTTTTTTCAGAAGAACAGATCCAACCTAACTTGCTTCAGAGATTTACTATCATTAGATGTTATGGATAAATTTCACAGTATAAGTAGATTAGACTCCCTAGTTAGGGCTCCACTCTTAAGAAGTTTCTTCTTAGGTAATGTAGGCTTTAGATGTAAGACTGATAAGGTTGACTTAGGGAAATTCTCAAATGGACATTTGCTTGTAATAATTATCTTTGTTTATTAATCTGGAGTTGTATCGCATAAATGTTAACAATGAGATTTGCTTGTAGTGTTCATCTTTTAGATGACAAAAGTGGATTTTTCAATCAGACAAGTATAGATGAGACATTTCTCAACCAGAACCCACTTCCAGCAAGCCTGTTCAGTACTCCGGTGGGGTAGTTGTGATAATTAGTGAGAGACATCCCTTCCCCAGGTAGAATGCCCCATTGCCAATAGGCTTGTTTAGTACCCTAATGGGTTTTCCTAGTCATACCACAAACCGGTACCCGCTACCAGTAGGCCTATTCAATATCTCGGTAGGTTAGTCTCTTAAACCCTTTTTCCATCAGAGGCTTCTTGTCCATAGTCACCTATTTCGATTTTTTTTAAAGAGTGCTTTTTCATGGTGACAGGGGAGGCTCGTCTGAAAACCTTTTTACAGGCTGGGATGGTATTGGGTTGGAAGGTATATTCTCTTATTTGAATGTCTTTAAAGATTTGTTTGAAGGAAAAATAAACTTTTGTATTTCACATTGGATCCAGATGTATAATTTTGTCTGATTTTGTCCATAAGAGAATGACCTAAAGTTACCTTAGGGTATTGATACATCCTCTTCCATAAAAAAATTCCTAGTGTGCCCTTGACAGAGAGTGTTCATATACTCATATGTTACTCTTTAGAAAAGATAATCCAATGAATACTATTGAAGTCTAGTTATGGTGAGATAGTTACTTGTAGGCTAATATAGGTTTTATCCCTTTAATCATGTTGAAATACTAGATAAAGGCAACCTCTAGACTTTGAAGAAGATTAAGCATGGTTCTTTTAACAATCATAGGTAAAGATTATGTCTTCTTTGTCAAGCAACAGAACTGAAAGAAATTAAAAATTCTTCCTTTTAGCAACAGAACCAAAATAAATTAAAGATACTTCCCTTTAGTCAACAACAGAACCAAAATAAATTATTGCTTCATAAGGGCTGCCATTTGATGTTGCATTAGGCTTCTTGGTTCCAGCTTAAGTGGTTGTTTCATGGCTTCATACTTCATATTAATTGACATAAGATTTTGAAATATGCATAGCATTCCTTGTCAATTAGGTGATGTGTCTTGGTAGTACCGTATAAGGACAGACTTCTGGTACCGAACCAACACAGGACTGTTGGTACCGGAGCAGAACAGGATTTATGGTACCAGAGTAGAACAGAGTATTGTTGATGCCTACAAACTGATGTTTAGCAAGTTCTTGAAGGATCAAATAAATTATAGAAATCTACTTTCAAAGATAAAATGCAAAAGTAAAACAAAAGGAGGTAAGAATCCTTTGTTACCTTCAGCTTATTAACAAAACACAATCCACACCTATGTACAAAAGTTTAAAAATAAACCAATCAATCAATGTGGATCAGTAAGAAGGTCTCCTTCCTTAATGATCACCTGCATATCTAAATTATGTAGTATACGAGTCAAAAATTCCTCTTTTGATAGGGGTTTGTTATAAATTCTCAACCGGTGACCATTCACAAGTAGTGGTGTTTGTTGTTCGTCAATTGTCTTTATCCTGATTGAACCATTATCATAGACAATGTCGATTTCGTAAGTTCCCATCCAATGAGTAGTTAACTTACCTTTGAAGTTCTTGAATTTGATGTCATACAACAGGGCCCAATCTCCTTGTTGAAAATTTTTCTTTTTGAGATACTTGTCATGCCATTTTGTTCTCTGCTCTTGAATGAGGGTGGTTCTTTGAAGTGATTCCTGCCTGATTTCTTCCAACTCATTAAGCTGCAAGAGTCTTTGTTGTTGGGTTTCATCCAAGTTCATGCCAACTTGTATTGCAGTCCTGAAGGTTTTGATTTGAAATTCTATGGGGAGAAGTACTTGCTTCCCATACACCAACTTGTAGAGTGTATGAATCTATAAGCCCATAAGGCTTCTAGTAATTTTTCAACCCAGTCCTTGTGGTGTAGCTGTATTGTTTTGGTAAGAATGGACTCAATAACTTTGTTGGTAGATTCTACTTGTCCATTTGCCTGTGGATGGTAGGGTGTAGATTTCATGTCTTTAATTTGGTATTGTTCTGTAACAGCTTTGACTAGATTAGAGGTAAATTGAGTTCCCTGATCAGTCACAATTTCTCGAGATACGCCAAATCTAGTAAAGATGTCATTAAAAAGGAAATCTACCATTGATTGTTCACTTGCAGCTGGCAAATCTTTTGCTTCAACCCACTTAGTCACATAGTCAGTACATACAAGTATGTACTTTTTATTTTTAGATGCAGGGTTAATGGGCCCTACAAAATCTAATGCCCATTTCTCGAAAGGCTCAATGACTACTTGGGCTTGAAGTGGCATTTAGTCTCGTGCAGTAGGCTTACCCATTCGTTGGCATTCATCACAATTGGATACATAGGTTTTAGCATCTTTGAAAATATGAGGCCAATAATAACTAGATTACAAAACTTTATAAGCGGTCCTCTTGTCTACGAAGTGTCCTCCACAGGGGCCATCATGGCAGGCTTGCAAAATATCATGAATTTCATCTTCCTTTACACATCTCTTGATTACCAAATCTGGTCTTGTTTTGTAGAGACAATCATTGTGCCACATGTAGTTTGCACTTAGCTGAATTATTTTCTGTTTTTCTCTAGGAGACAATTTTTTAGGCATCTTCCCTGTCACAAGATAGTTAGCTACATCTGCATACCAAGGAGTGAATGTAGAAATAACAAACAAATTTTCATTAGAAAAGTTATCTTCTACTAGTGCGTTATCTCCCAAATGAATCATTCTAGATAAGAAATCAGCCACAAGATTATCCTTACCAGGTCTATCAATAATGTTGATATTGAACTCTTGTAATAATAACAGCCATCTTGTAACTCTAGGATTTGTTACAGGTTTGTTCATTAAGAATTTGATAGTTGAATGATCAGTGTGTACAAAAGCTCGATATTCTGTAATATAGTGTCTAAATTAATTGATAGCATGGACCACAACTAGCAATTCTTTTTTTGTGACCGTATAATTAATTTCAGCTGGAGACAGATTTTTACTGACAAAGTAAATAGAATAAGGCATTTGATTTTCCCTTTGTCCAAGAACTGCCCCAAGGGCTATGTCTGAGGCATCGGTACAGATATGAAAAGGAAGGGACCAATTTGGTCCTCTTAATACAGAGGTAGTTGACAATTTTTGTTTTAAAATCTCGAAATATATTTGGCATTCATCATCCCACTTAAATTCGGCTTCTTTAGATAATAACTTGAATAACGGGGTAGCTAGGCTTGTAAAATTCGGAATGAATCTTCTATAGTAGCCAACATGCCCTAAAAAGCTACGAACTTCCTTTTGTGAGGAAGGTATTCTGATTTGTGTGATAATATGAATCTTTGCCAGATCAACTCTCATTCCAGAACCAGAGATGTGATGTCCCAAAACAATACCTTCAGTGAGCATCATCTTTGACTTTTCATTACTTAGGGAAATATTAGTTTCCTTACACCTAATCAAAACTTTTTCTAGACTGGTCAAAGCTTCCTGGAAGTCTTTTCCATGGACTGTAAAGTCATCCATGTAGACTTTCATGCAATCATTGGTCAAATTAGAGAAAATGGCTAGGACAACGCTTTGAAAAGTGGTTGGGGCATTGAAAAGTCCAAAAGGAAGAACCCTATAAGCATAGGTTCCCCATGGGCAGGTGAAAGTGGTATTCTCCTGGTCTTCGGGTGCTATTTGTATTTGGTTATAACCACTAAACCCATCCAGGAACGAAAAATACTTCTTTCTGGACAAGGTATCCAACACCTGATCAATAAATGGTAAGGGAAAATAATCCCTATGGGTGGCTTTGTTCAACTCCCTGAAGTCTACACATATTCTCCACTTACCATTTTTCTTGGAAACTATGACGAGTGGATACACCCATTGACTATCTGAAATGGGGTTTATGAGGTTGGCTTGAAGGAGTTTTTGCAATTCCTCTTTTACAATATCTTTAAGGGTTGGATTCATCCTTCACTGAGGCTGTCTAATTGGTCTAATTTGGTCATTAGTGTAGATATGATGTGTGCATGTGTCAGGGTGAATGCCTTTCATGTCTGCATAATCCCATGCAAAGGCATCAAATTGTCTTTGGAGCATTTCAATTACTTGTGTCTTTTGTTCTGGTTCCAAACTAGAGTTGATATACAAAGGTTTTCCTGGGCTAATCTCAACAATTTTAGTACTTTCTTCCTTCTCTGAGGGAGTTGGTGATAAAGTATATAATTGAGTGATATCAAGGTGCCAAGTTTGTTGAAATTCGGAACTGAAAATGTGTGACAACTCTGCAAAAGACCTCAGATATTCAATACAATTTGTATCAGCAAAAAAAAAACTTAAGACTTGTTCATCTGATTGTTCTTGTATTCCTCTTACACGTTCAAGTGTTAACAGGGGTCTGATGCAATCTTCTTCTCCATAAGGGTTTTCTAACCAGACAGGTATCTCCTGTGTCGGTTGGGCAGGAGGAAAGAGAACAAGTTTTTGGCTATGTGTGCCATTGGATATAGTCATCTCACCAGACCAACAATTGATAAAGGCATCTGCTATGGCCAGCCAAGGATGGACAAGAACCAGAGGGTGTCCTAGTTTGGATGATGATTTAGAATAGATGACTAAAAATTCTACTGGATATTCCCAAGAGGCTAGAATGACTGTGACATCATCTAGAATTTCAACAGGGCTAATGACTAACTTATATGCCAACTCTATCATGGTTTGGGTTGGTCTTAACTGGCTGATTTGGAGCTTTTGCATAGTGTCAAAAGGCATTACATCAATTGTTTCACCCAAATCAATGAGTGTTTTTGGTAAAGAAATACCATTAATTTCAACAGTGACTACTGGATTCCCAGGGTCATTATATTTGTATGGCATTTCAGAAATAAATTTAGATAATTGCCCCACCACCTGAATAAGAGGAGGTTCCTTCTTCTTCCTTTCTAGTTTCTTAAGGCAAATATCCCTTATGATTTTGGCATATATGGGGATATCCTTAATGGCTTGCAGCAGAGGTATTTTTATACATACATTTCGTAATTCATCCTCTATATCTGTGTGCAAGGGTGGGTCAGGTTTCTTCACTATTAGTCTTTCGGGGTAGGGTGGAAGATTAACTTGTTAAGGTACTCGTACAGACTGAGAAGTGATTGGAATAGGAAGGGAAGTCTCTTCTTCTGCAGGGGTGGTTTAAGTGTTTTCTTCCTCAGAATGATTATCATTTTCTTCCTGAATTATTACTGCATGATTTGATTGATTTACATCTTTCCCTAATCGTAGTTGAATTTCATAGGTGGGAAAGGTTTGAACTTTTGTATTCTGCACAGGGTGGGTGAGTCGATTATTGGGGTTAGGGATTGGATGGGCAGGGATTGTTGTTGGTCTCGGAGGGTTGTGCTCAGCTTGGTTTTGTGGTTGTTGATTGGCATTTATAGGTACTTGTTGTTGCTGGTTAGGGTTCAAGGGGGTTGTAAATTGTTGTTGTATAGGAGGTGGGAGTAAAGATTGCATCTGTGGTGGGTTAGGTTTCATAGGAAACGGTGCCAAAATGTTGTGCTACTTATATGTTTAGTATAATGCACTCATTAATTATCAATCCAGGATTCGTAATCAACAGAGTTGCAAGACACCAGTAAGAAAGGTAATTCTAATGTCATGAGTATAGAACTATTCTAAATTATGCATGCTGGAAACAAAACAAACTAGAAAATCAAAACACACTTTGGTTGTCTTTCACAGAGAGGTTATCTACTCCATTGTGGCACATTCAAGTATGAGATGGAGTTCTTTCAAAGATCAACTCTATTATATAACCTAGAAAACTAACTATGCAATCACACTTCTGAAAGGGAAATCACACATCAATCATCAAGACATAGAATGGGTAGTTCAATAGTCAATATACTGAGTATGTTGTGGTTCACAATTTGTTGTTGTAAACTTCACTAGTTCTCCTTCAAATATGTCTGACTACTATTGCCAACATTTATGTCCATGAAACAAAATCAAATTCATAAAAACAGAAACAGAACATATGCAAAACAGAGTAAGTAAAGATCTCCAAACAATCGTATAATTGAAATCCTAGTCTAAACTATACTACTATCATCTGAAAGAATTAAGATTCAGCTAATCTAACATCTATACTATTGAAATAAACTACTAACACTAATCTATAAGGATGTTGACCTTTGTTGGGTGGTGGGCCCTTGCCACTTCAACAGGTCAATGACTGGAGTCTACAGTAAGCTTTCTTTCAATCCACACATTTCTCTTACTTAAATTTCAAAACATAGAATTAAACTATGCTAACAACTCAACTCACATTCATTCATAAATGATCAAGATCTGGAAATAAATGACATCCTTCTATTAAACTTCAACTCAGAATGTGTTCTACAATATGTAACGTTGCTTCACATGCTAGATTATACTAACTCTCTACTGCTTCCACCATCCTTGCCATGACTATTTAAACAGTCTTAGTCATGAAACACAAGGAGGTGAAATCTTTAGCAAATCAGTCAATTGTCAAATTTATATATTCGGTTACATATTCTAAGCTTCATACTCATGACACGAAGTGTATGAGGATGAAGCAATAAACAAACAAGCTTATCATAACCTTGCTAGATCTTTAATGATTCGGCAAACATCCAACAATTATCTTTAGTACGATCTGGAGCTAAACTTGGTATATTTTGCTTCCTATATTGGTACCATATCGTGATAGGTGAGATTCGGTAAATGGTACCGGATCCGAACAGTGCACAAGTGGTTGGTACCGGATCGCGACAGTATGCGGCCGTTGGTATCGGATCACGACAGTGGATGGTTCGGTACCGGATCTGAATGGAAGGTGCGCTTGGTATCGGATTCGAAAAGTGGCAATCTGGTGCATAAGTATCGGATGGCTGAGTTGGTATAGAAAGGCTAGACTCATCTAGAGGTCAAAGGTTACACATGGAAAATTAAAATATTAGTACATGAAACATTTAGTCTCCTAGCTCAATAAACCACAAAAATCCATGAATTAATTATACTTTACCTTATGACCTCATCAATGGCTAATGGTAGTGTTCTTTGTCATTTATCCAAGCTTAGGTAAGCCAAAAAGGTATAGATGAGGAGTGTAATAGGGTAGTGGGGATGTCAATTTAGAGGCTCAACATGGATGTTACACAATATTTTGTCACCACTGATGATGTTCACGTATCCTCGATCATCCAAAGCATACAAGTTATGATTGTTGAAGAAGAACCTTTCTTTGAGAGAAGGAAAACATGCAAAATGGGTCATTCATTAAAAAAGGATCATTGAAGCATGTTTTGTGAAAGTGTTGCATGTTGCACCACTGCAGGTTGCGACACTCGGAAGTGTCGCATGTTGCACCATTGCAGGGTGCGACAATGTCGTAGGTTGCTAGTTCATAGGGTGCGACATTGTCTAAAAGAGGAGAAAATGAAGAAATTCGTGAAGTTTCTAGAAGAGAAGCTTCAAGTATGAGGTGTCCTTCGCTCGGTTTGGATCTTACCTATACTCTTGATTTGGGGATATCCTAACCTCGTTTTCAATCTATAAAAATGAGACTTTTCTCATGAGGAAGGGGTTAATAACTAATAGTGAATATTTAATGGAGAATAAGGATTGATAGTTTTGCTTCTGGTTTATTATTAGAGGATTGTTAGTAATTCTTTAGCTTTGATGGATTCAATCTTAGCTAAAGGATTCAGTTGATGGTGATGGACTTCATGGATGCATTGTGGGTATTGGAGCAGTGATCGTGTTGGAAGGAGCTTCACAACATCAAGGCGAGTTTGGTTATAATCTCTTTCCATTATCATTAATACAGTAATATAATTTATTTCCCACAAAGGTTGTTTATGTTTGATTATCTTTGTTGTATTTCTTCTTGATCATTTGCATAGGTTTCATCAAAATATGCTATTGTTTCTTTCACTCTTGTTGGCTTGTGTCTTCTTATAGGTTATCATTCACAAGTCTCGGGACGGAGTTGGAAACTGGGACTAGTGAGGATAAACGTCGATTAAAAGGTGTGAGCTCTTGCTAGCTAGTATTTTTTATTACAAAATACTCTATCATGTTTTGTTCTAGTATTGGTTTCCGAGTCTAGGGAGATCGGTCTGTGTCCCCATAGACCAATTTTTCTGATAACAAAATTGGCGACTCTACTGGGGAAATTTCCTTTAGATTTTTTCTCTTAGTCTTGCTACCTTGCATTGTTTTATATCTACGAGTCTTCACCTAACACTGTGTGATTATTCAACCCTTAAATTCACTGGAAATATTCTTTAGTTTTGTTTATTTTTTCCAATATTTTCTTTATTGTCGCACCCTGCCTTTGAGAACCAGTACAACACTGTCACACTGTGCATAGTTTGCAGCCTGCGACACTCTGGATTGTCGCTCTATGTGCCACAATAGCCTAAAACACTTCTTGGAAAATCAAATTTTATTTGATTTTTTCCTGCCCAAGTCTCAGATCTTACCTTTGCTGTGAATTTTAGGTTTTCTTTACAGTGTTATTAGCAGTCGTAGAGGCTGTTTTTTATCATTGTTTCAATTTCTTTATGATTTCTTGGATTTGTCTTTGGTAATTTTTTGCCTATATCTAAAAGAGGTATAATCTCTTAGCATGGTCTTTGAGTTTCTCTCGGCTGGCTCCTAATTTCTCTTGTCAAAGTATTTTATTGACTGGTTTTCTCTTTTTTTGTGTGTTAAGGATTTTGTTTTGAAAAAAATTAAGATTTTCTATCTTTTGCTTTGCATTTGGAATATCTTTCTAGCTTTGGAAATATCACTCTAGGAATTTTTTATTGTATATTTATGTTGTGTCTTGTGTTGTGGATGTGTGTTTTCCCTTGAAGAATATTTTGTTTCTTTCATTACAAACTTTCATGTTAATTGAAAAAGAAAGAACTTAAGTAGAACTGCATTCTTTTGCATTTTTAAATCAAGAGGAAAAATTTTATGCATTTAGATTTTTAGGTTGAATTAGAATCATTAATTCATTGATTGTTTTGCGAAAATATTGGGGTCTTTCTTGAAAATAATTGCATTTTAAGTTTTGTGTTTCAAGAGAAAAGTACCTTCTCTCTCTCATGTAATTAAGATTCATTGAACGAAAAATGAATTTCATATCTTATTACATGATATTTTAAGTCAAGGTCAAACATCATCAGTTTCACTTCAGCATCCTTTTGAGTAAAACAACGGCCCTTAAAACTAAGCGCTAATAAAATTCATTTGATATTTTTTGTATGGTAGCACACCAACATTAGCTTAGGTGTAGAGCTTTGGAATAAGGGGTGAGGATAACTCTCCAAAGATGTTAAAGAAACATCGGATCTTGTGCTAGGGAGACAAATATAATTGCCACGTCTCTATCCTGGGAATCCCTTCTCACACAAGGGTAAATCACGAGGTCACATTGGGACCAGCAGAGTAACTAACCATGCTTCATTGGTCTTGGTGGAGTGGTCTGCATGTATTACAAACGGTGTCGTTAGACACTTGGGGATCACTTGGGAGGTCTTATCTCGATCTAAGGCACCTCTCAAGGGGATTTTAGGTTTCGACCCTGCCCTTGCATGTATACTTGATAGTCGATTGTTTCCCCAGGATTAGGTGTTGTAATTTGTAACTTTAGAGGCCATAATATATAGGGTTCCTACACAAGGTGACAGTGGAGGGGAAATCCTATGTTGTACTTGGTTCAGACGTTTGTCAAACTCACTCGGGCTCCTTGGAGGGTATCCCACAGTTATTTTGTGTGGGAACTTGCACTAGGGTGTAATTATGTTAAACAGGTTGCCAATGTAACTAGTCCACCCGCTCTACCCCATCCCTTTTTACATTACTCTCACAATGTTGGATTTCATCACCAACTAGTGCGTTCACTGTGAAAAGTTTTGTTTGCATGGTTTGTTTCCTAGTTTATTAGTCAAGTGTTGTTTGTTTTCTATAATGGGATTTAAATTTTCTACCCTTTCTACCATGGTTGACGACATTATTTTTCGATCACATAGGATGCAGGGATTGCATCCCAAAGATTATCAACCAATACCTCCCCATTCACTAGAAGATACTTCTCGTGGAGATATTGTTGACGGGGAAAATTACTCTGACACTAGGAGTGTTGCTACTCCTTTGATTGAAATTTTTTAGGGAGTTATCACAAGTGTTCAGGAAGGTTTTATCCATCCTGCAAACCCACCATTAACTAATCCCCTTGGTCCACTTTTAGTCCGAGTAAATTCTTTAGGAGAAATTGTAACTAAAGATTATCCTAGATTACTGTCAAGTCCATTTGAAGAAGAAAATATGGAATCAGTACAACCTAATCAAAGTTAAGGATTTACAACCCATGTTCAAACCTATGGTATATTATATCCAAGTAGAACTCTAGTTCGTCCTTTATGGTGAACTCCCTTGGGTCATGATATTTTTGATAGATTAGGTATCAATCAACCATCTTTTACTACATCACTTGCACATGTTGTTACTAGTACAGTTACCACATCATCAAACATTTTCTTTGGTCATCCTATGGGAAAAATAAGTAATACTACTACTATCTCAAGTCAAATATCAAGTGGGACAGGTCTTGTCCTTCCTATTCAATTGAATAATGCTATGACGATTACGCAAACTCTACCTTTTCAAGCTAGTAGCTCTTCGACATCTTAGAATCTCATTGGGACACCGCTTCTTCCTAGAGAATGTCAATCACTTCCTCCCAGATATAATGCTCTTAGTTTCCATGTTCCTAATAATACCCATATTTCACTAGGAGTATTGAACCCTCCTGGAGGACAAAGTGGTCAACATCCTTCCAGATCTCAATTTTCTGTTGGGACACAAATTCAGGTTGGGGGGAAACCTTTAGCTGGAGGATAAAACCTTGTTATGGGTCAACCTTTTACTATATCACAAGTTATAGGACCATCTTGGAATCTTGGAACACAACAACATCCTAGGGGGAAAGCTACCTTGGCAAGCCCTTCAGGTGGAGGAACCCATCACGCAAGTCCCTCTAACTATGTTTTCCCAAGTCTCAATCCTACGAAAAATTTCCCATAACTAACCAAGCTAGACACTCTAACCCTGTTTTCCCAGGTCTTTATCCTTGGCAACCTTTTCCAGGAACCATGAACCCTACATGGAGTCAATCTAGTCAAATGGGTATTCATCCTCAAGGAGGGATGCCTAATCAACAAGTTAACCTTTCTTATATGTCCTGAAACCCCCAACAACAAACTGCAATGAGATCAATATATAATGCACCTTTACAAGTTTCTTATGGTCCTACTGGTATTCCGACAGTACTTCCTCCTCAAAGTTACCAGTATCCTGAAGTTAACCGAAAATTTCCATTTTAGCCATTTTGGATTTACCTGACTTGTCTCGATTAATGAATGATCCCATTTCGCACTCTCCTTTTTGGCCAATTATTCCTGCCAAATTACCCTCGGATATTCCAAAGTTCGATGGTAAATCAAGAGATTATCCTAATAATCATGTTATGACTTTCCATCTTTGGTGTTCATCAAACTCATTGATGTATGATTCTATACGCCTATGTATTTTCCAAAGAAATCTTACAGGGACCGCAGCTAAGTGGTATATTGAATTACCTGGAGGATTATTTCGTGACTTTAATTCATTAGCAATGGCCTTCCTCACACATTTTCAAATACTTATTCGATATCAAATAAATACTAAACTTTTAACTTCACTTCAACAAACCGCCTCTACTCATATTTCCAATCATATTCGTGAGTGGAGAAGGCGAATACAATTAATCAAAGCTCACATTCTTGATAAATTGTTAGCTAAATGGTTCACTAAATATCTTCTAGGATCCATCGCTCGAGACATTGCCATGGGAGGAGTATTTATTGAAGAACAAGCCATTAGTCATAATCGATGTCTTGATTTGGTATATTCTCAGACTAACACATTATACAATATGATTCCTCACGCTCCTGGCTCATCGACAAATCCAAACCCAACACGTCTTGTGGGATCTCATGTTGTTAATGGTGTGATTGGTTCTATTAATCAAGAGAATAAAAGTAAAACTTCTACCACAACTTCTAGCCCCAAGACAACTCCCACCACTACGACTACTCCAAATACTACACCTCCTTCCACTCCTTCTAGTAACACTTCTGAGGTCAATGTGGTTCAATATACACCAACTGTTAAATCTCAACAAACTGGAAATAAGAAAAAAGGAAAAGGAAAAATAAAACAAAATGCCCAACCACAAGAAAAACTGAAAACTCCACCTGTTGAAGATAAGGAAAAACGTAAACCTAAATATCCTTGTCTCATTTGCAATGAGTATAATTACACTAGAGATTGTCTGCATCGTGTCGATGTAAATTGTTTCCTTAAAGGAACTTCAACCACACCTGTCGTATTGACCAATCATTTCCCATCTCAAATGACTCAAATGGTTACTCAAGAACAACCCTCTGGTCCAGGAAGCTCTTGTGTACTTATGTGTACAACAAATAAAGATAAAGAGGTTTCACTCACAACGCGAACCAAAGACTATCCTTCCTCGAATGGAAGTGTCGTTGAGAAGCCTTCTACATCTACCCCACTATATACTGGTCCTCTACAGATTGATCGACCAAGTTCAGAAACAGTGGTTAGACCACCTCCAAAAGGTGTTGACCGTAGTTCATCTTTTAATATGAATGCATGAGATGCCCAAAACGACAGTATTGTAGAAGATTTAGCTCAAGCTCCTTCTGCGATGTCAGCGCTCGAATTCCTACAAACTTTCCCTGCACAACAAAGAGCATTGTTTTCGTCCATTGGTGGAATTGACCCTAGTGATGCAAATACAATAGCTCTTGACTTAGAAACTCATCTTCCAAGACTCCCTCGCCAACTTACATTTCAAATTCAATTCATTGTGCGACAAAAGACTATTTTTCGTATTGTTATAGACGAAGGAGCCTTGGCCTGTGTAATGTCTCTTAACTATTGGAAAGTTATTGGTTCTTCATCGATTAACCAATCACCTAATACATTAAAATCATTTGACAGTAGAGGATTTAAACCGTTTGGAGTACTTAATGCATTACTAATTGAGTTAGAAGGTAAGATAGTAATTGTTGAAGTAGAATTTGTCGATGCACCGCTCGATTATAATCTTCTTCTAGGATGTAGTTGGATTTATGCCATGTTTGTCGTAGTTTCTACCTTGTTTCGTGTACTACATTTCCTTCATCAAGAAGATATAGTCATGGTAGACCAACTCGCCTACTTTACTTCTGATTCACGCATTGATAGTGTTCATTTTATAGAGAAAACCCCATCTTCTTATGAGAATGTTGGAGTGGGTATTTTGAAATATTCATCTTTGATGGGAACTTTCCCACTCCCACCACCCGACATTTCTCCTTATGTCACCAAGATAGACATAATTTTGAATCATGTGCAACAATCCCTAGAATCACTTGATCCTTTGGAAATACATGGTCTTAACGAGCATAGTTCATTGTCTCTATCAAGCTCGTTAAAAAATGAAACAGACCCCCCTCCCTCGAAATCGAGTCTTCCTCTAGATAGAATAGTTGAACCTTATTTTCCTCCGCCTCATGCAAATATTCCTATTAGTATCTAGATGCCTAAACAAGGAAAGAAGAAGCGTCAACGAAGGAAACGACACTTGGGGGGAATATCTCCATCCTCTGGACATCATGTTGGAGCAAAGCCACTAGATTATACCACACAGTTTGGGGGGGAAATAGCTCTAGAGAGACACGCTACTAGGAGTGATCCTTGCTTGGGGATTGTTACCATCGTAACATAGTAGTATTTTATACAATGAGCTTAGTCTTTGTTCTTTCTCGTGCTCGTAAATACATGAGAATAGGTTACCGAGCTCAGTATTTGTTCTTTCTCATGCTCATTAAAACATGAGAATAGGTTACCAAGTATACTTTTATCTCTTTTTCAAACTCTCATAAAATCTATATGAAAAAAGAACTCTTTGGAGTCTCCTTAAAGCTCTTTTCAAACTCCCTAAACATGAAAAGATCGTTGAGCGAACTTGTTTCCTTTCACATTCGTTAAATGATTTTAAAGGGCATATATTCAGTATTAGTTTAACCATTTTTCGGGCTGAGTACGATTAATTATAAAAAAGGAATACTCTAGTAAATCATGGCTAGAAGAGTTCTCCTAGGTATTATTTTATACTTTTTCGGGTTTGGGAGACTAAAATTACGAAAAATGTAATCCTGTAGTTTTCTTTAAGTGTTTTTCAAACTCTCTAAACATGAAAAACCGTCGAGTTTACTTTCTTTGGACTCATAAAATTTACATTGAAAGACCCATATGGGATTGAACCACTCCTTCATAGGGTTCGTTAAAAATACTCCAAAGGATGAGCTTATAGTACAAGCATATGTTATCCTCCTCAAGCTTGTGTAAAAATAAAGAGGTACTTGCCATAAATGGTGGGGGGGAATTTGGGAAGGGAACTTGTATAAAATCTGTATTAATCTTTGGCAGTTAGTCACTCTTGAACATGACACCCTTTCACTCCTTGTGCCAAGGTTGGGAAATCCATTTGTCTCTTGTTGATCATATTCCTCCATGAGTCTACACTTTGGTATGTGATCCTCTTTGAGTTAATGTTGCCAAGATAGTTTTTGTGTCCTCCATATTTTCATGAGAAGTCCAGTTGAAAGAAACATTTTACAGTGTCATCCATCCCTAAGTCAGTCATACAACAATCCATGATCTATCTACTTCAAATATTTGTACCCGTTTCCTGTCATTGATGGGGGATACATCAAGGCCCTCCCATGACGGACCACTTCCTTTCGACTTCATCACATTATCTAGGAAGATGGTTTAGAAACTCTATAGTACCTTGGAACTTAAATGCCTCAATAGAAAGTTTCCTCGCCTTCGACGATAGGTTTTCATCAATGACCTTCGATCGAATGATTCTATGGGTGTTCGACTTCAACTCATTTATTTGCGCTCAATAGAATGTACTAAGTATTTACCTTAAGGGCTATTGTCATTATTGGTGTTTCCATTCGCATCTGTTAATGGTAGCCATCATTGACCGGTAATCAGATGGTTTCTACCATGTTTTACTTCAACACCTTTATTCACGTGGTTAGATTCATACTATGGAACAGTGGAAATGAAGACCCTGGGTATTTTTAAATAGATCCAGGTTGTGATGGAGTATTTTGAGTATGTACTTTTGCATAGATCCACAGTGTATGTTTTGTGTCTATGTTAAAAAATTTGAGTCTTTATAACATAGATCCATGGTGTATTTTTGGTGTTTAGATTTGAAACATTTTGGCATGGATCCATGGTGTAATTTGGTGGCCATGATCTCTCATACATGACAGGGATCTTTGCATGTAAACATCTATTCTTTGATTCATTTATATTCTAATTATGGGAATGCTTACCTCAAAGATGATACTGTGATTCCTTGTTTGTTGTTGATAGGTCTTCAACTGATGAGTTCTCTATTTCAATACCCACATGGAAAAGTATTTCAGTTGTCACCCCTTCTAGCTTCATACTTTGGGGGGCATTCTGTTACACAATATTTTGTCACAAATGATGATGTTCACTTATCCTCTATCATTCAGAGCATACAAGCTATGATTGTTGAAGAAGAAATTTTCCTTGAGAGAAGGAAAACATGCAAAATGGGTCATCCATGAAAAAAGAATCATTAAAGCCTTTTTTGTGAAAGTGTTGCATGTTGCACAACTGCAGGGTGTGACACTCTCAAGTGTTGCATGTTGCACCATTGCAGGTGCAACGGTGTCGTAGGTTGCTAGTTCACAAGGTGCGACACTCTCTAAAAGAGGAGAAAATGAAGAAATGTGTGAAGTTTCTAGAAGAGAAGCTTTGAATATGAGGTGTCCTCCAATCGGTTTGGATATCACCTGTACTCCTGATTTGAGGAGATCCTAACTTCTCATCCTAACCACCTTTTCAATCTATGAAAAGGAGATTTTTTTCATGAGGAAGGGGTTAATGACTAATAGTGACCAGTTAATGGAGAATAATGATTGATAGCTTTGCTTCTGGTTTGTTATTAGAGGATTGTTAGTAATTCTTTGGCTTTGAGGGATTCAATCTTAGATCAAGGATTCGGTTGATGGAAATGGATTCCGTGGATGCATTGTGGGTATTGGAGCAGTGAGCTCGTTGGAAGGAGCTTCACAACATCAAGGCGGATTTGGTTGTAATCTCTTTCCATTATCATTAATACAATAATATAGTTTCTTTCCCACAAAGGTTGTTTATGTTTGACTATCTTTGTTGTATTTATCCTTGATCATTTGCATAGGTTTCATAAAAATATACTATTGTTTCTTTCGCTCTTGTTGGCTTATGTATTCTTACATGTTATCATTCACAAGTCGTGGGATGGAGTTGGAAACTACGACTAGTGAGGACAAACGTCGATTAAAAGGTGTGAGCTCTTGCTAGCTAGTATTTTTTATTACATAATCCTAGGGAAAGTTATATATTCAATCATGTTTTGTTCTAGTATTAGTTTCAGAGTCTAGGGAGACTAGTATGTGTCTGCATAGACCGATTTGTACAATAACAATGGACTTCCCCAATAGGAAAATTGAGACCCTCCTTGGATAGTGCATCGGCCCTCTTATTCATTTCCATGTAAATGTGACAAATAAAAAAATTTCAAACATAGACACAACCTCTCTCAAATGTTGAGCCACAACTTGCAATTCCACATTAAGGATCAAATGCTTTCCTTTCATCCAATTTACCACCAACAAAGAATCCCCATATACCTGTAAAGCTATCAATCCACATTCATGATATTTTTTAAAGAGTAATATCAATGTTGAAAGCTCTACCGGGTTGTTTGAACCCCTTCCATCATTTTCCTTGAAAGTATAAAAATGTTCATCTAAAATAAATAATAAACCTCCCAGCCCACAAGGTTTATATAGGCCTTGGCATGCACCATCATAGAAGCCCCAATTGTAGCTTTTGTCGATCAACAATTCTCCAATCTGCTATGGAAATTTAGGTGTTGGAGACTCCTTAACTTGATAAAAAAAATAACCACTACTTGTGAAAACACCTGAAAAGTAGGAATTTCTTTCTCTACAAAAGTCTTTTATTATAGGATAACTAAGTTCCCCACAAAACGAGAAATGAGATAGCTCTAAAAGTCTTTATTTTTTACCCAGTGAACCAAACATTCCACAAAAATATGATGAGACTATTCATTTTCCCTTCTACAAGGAACACGGAATCCTAATGTCATATTAAAAGATACACCTGAGTCGATCAACCAAACATCATAATCTGATTATGTACCGATCAAATCTAGATACACATCTCTTCCATCTGGAGAAGTATTTCTTTTAGTCAACTATTTCTCATTAGATCCTTGACTTTTCTCAACTCCTTTCAACTTGCAGTCCCTTCTATAATGCCTAGCTTTACTGCATTTCCAACATTTTCTTGTCGACCGAACAAGCGATTTATATCTAATCCTTGACTTAGTCTTTTGATTACCATAGAATTTGTCTTTACCTTTATCGATCGGTCAACCTATCACCATCAAGGAATCCTTGATCGATTCTTCCATGTTCTTCCTCCTCATTTCCTCTAACAACAGAGATGCAACCACTTCTTCTAGCGTTGTTGTGGTCTAGTTACTTCCAATAGCCATGATCGGGCCATCCCATGAGTCTAGCAAAGAACACAACAAACTGATACATTTCTCCTCCTTGGTGATCTTTATATTCATAGACAATAACTAATGTATCACAGTAATGAATGCATTCAGGTGCTCTGTTACTGAGCTCTCATCACTCATCCTCGTAAGATACAATTTCTTCCGAAGAAACAACTTGTTTACTAGGGATTTCAACTGGTACAAGTTCCCCAACTTATCTCTTATTTTCTTTGTAGTTTCTTTTCTTGAGACATTTAGCAACGCGGAATCAGCAAGACAAAGTCGTAACATACTCCTTGCCTTCCTTTTGAGTTTATCCCAATCTTCCTTCAACATGCCTATTGAAATTATTTTGGGATCCAAAGCTACCCACTATTATCGATCTACAAGATCTTCCATTTTAATCTTCCACAACTCAAAATTTTGGCCATTAAAATTTTCAATCTCAATCCTCGAACTTATTTCCATTCTTTCAAGAAAAAATCATTTCCTTACAACTCGCATTGAACCTAGGTTTAGAAAAAATCCAAGGAGTCAAACCCTCAATGACAAATGAGTCCCCTTGAAGCCAAGATTTGTTCTTCTTCAGATATGCTCAAATCACAAGATATGCTCAAACTTGCTCTGATAGCAAATGTAGAGAAACACTAAACCACATATGAGAGAGAAGACATAATTTAAACAGAAATTTAATAATGGAAAACACACACAATACATAGATATTTACCCTAGAAACCCTTAACTGGGAAAACCAACATTCCTCTAGTGACTCTCACTCATTGTTGTTTTATTCATTCTCCAAATAAAGAGTTACATGACTAACCTTGGTCCACACCTATGACACAATCATCATCCTACTCTCTTTCTTTGATGCAAGAACAACTATGCAACCAACTTAGCTTACATATACATGACCAAATATGTTTTCTCACAGCAACTTCATGCAACAAAAGAAGCCAAGATTAAATTTTGAAAATAATACATCATGCCATATTTATAGAACTTCCAACATGAAAAACCCTAATTCATGGCACCCAAAAACAGTTATAGATCCATGCAGAAGAATGGTTGTGATCTCGTGAATCTCAGGATTTTGCTACAGGTGTCGACCATCCAGTCAACTACCAATTAGTTATTAGTTGATCGTGAACTAGTCAAACTCCAGTCGGCTACGAACCAATTGACCTTTAGTCGACTACTTCGACCTTCGACTCGACTTAACCGTCTAGTCGATCCACCTCGACTGGTCATTCAGTTAGACTATGTTTCCACTGCAAATAATATATCAATCCCAACATTCTCCCACGGGTTGTCTTATTTGCATAAATAGGAGAAATAGAACTTTCATTCACTCATCCAAGGAACCAATGCCCATTGTCTCTCTACACCAAGAGAACTCTTCATCACTCACATACTTGGCCAAAGAGACTGGTATGTTTTTCAAAGTGTCTACCTTCTCTAGCAGCACCTTCTTGCTTTCCACCATGTCTCTCACAAAATGGCATTGTAAATCAATATTATTCATCTTGGAATGGTAAGCTGGGTTTTTAGCCAAGAAAATTGCACTCTAGTAGTCACAATTTATCCTCATAGATTTTTGTTCAAACCCAATCCCTAAACACAGTCGATGAAACCAAACAGATTCTTTTGCTTGCATGGGTAGATACCATGCATTCAACATTTTTTTTGACAAGGCCATAATTGTTTGTCTCTTACTCATCCAACTAATTTCTCCACCAAACAGTCAGAACACATATCTTTTGATCGACCTCCTTTGATCCAGATTGCTAGCCTAGTCAGAGCCAACAAATCCATGTCAATTTTAGGTTTCCCTTGGTAACAGACTACATACTTTGTTGTGCCACGCAAGTAACTGAACGCTCTCTTGAAAAAATTCTAGTTCTCTTTCACAGGTGTCGACATGTACTTTCTCAATCCTCATACTACATGGGAAATATCTAGTCGAGTGCAAGCCATTGCATACACCATACTACCAACAACACTAGCATAGGGAACACATGTCATGTCCTCTATTTCTTGATGTGCCTTTGTACATTATTCAACAATTAGTTTTTCTCCCACATGACCTTGACCGGTTTTAACTCCTACATGTTGAAACATTTTAAGATTTTTTCAATGTACTTCCTCTAGTTTAACCAAAGTTTTATAATCGTTTGATCTCTCTTAATCTCCATTCCCACAATGAAATTAGAATCACCTAGATCCTTCATGTTGAACTTGGATGATAGTTGCATCTTCACCCCCTTGATAGCATCCATGTTGTTTCCAACTAGCAACATGTCGTCAACATACAAAGCTACATAAATGAAACGACTGCCTTCTTCCTTGAAATACACACAATGATCAGCCTTGCTTCTCGCAAATCTTAGTATGAGGATGTATGTGGAAATTTTTTTGGACCACATCCTTGGTGACTGATTTATACCATAAAGGGATATCTTTAGCATGCACACCAACTCTTTCTTACACTTTACTACAAATCCTTCACGATGTTTCATGTAGATTTATTCTTCAAAGTCCCTATGTAGAAACATTTTCTTCATATCCATTTTCTCTATATCAAGATCAAATGCTACATCCAGAGACATTAGTACTCTAATGAAAGTTAATTTTTCAACAGGAGAGAAAATCTCACCAAAGTCAAATCCCTCGACTTGGGAATAAACTTTTGCTACTAGATGAGCTTTTAACTTCTCAACTTGACCTACTGCATTCAACTTCTTCTTGAACACCCACCTTATACCAATGGTTTCCTTCCATTAGGTAGTTCTACCAAATACCATGTCTCATTCTTATGCAAAGGCTCCATTTCCTCAACTATGGCCTCTTTCCATAGTTTACCTTTTGTCGAGTCGACTACCTCCCTGACTAATTTGGGCTCATCATCAGTGGAAGATAACACAAATGCAGAAAAATAATCATGTGGATTGTACCTTTTAGTTGGTTTCCTTACTTTTCCAGACCTCCTTACAACCGAAGTCTGCAGTTCCACCTCTTCATCTGATTCAGTCGACTCGTTTGAATAATGATCATCGTTCCTAAACTCAAACACCAATTTCTCTATTTATTTCTCCATTTGAGCCTCTCTTCAATCCTGGAAGTCCCTCCAATTTCTTTGAAGACCACATCTCGACTATAAACCATCTTGATCGTCACTAGATCCCACAGCTTATATCCTTTCACTCTATCCTTGTAATTGATGAAAATCCACTTGATCGCTTTATTGTCCAGCTTGTTCCTCTTTTCCTTGGGAACATGCACAAATGCATCATAGCCAAAAACTTTGAGATGTGAGAGAGAAGGATACTTACCAAACCATACCTCATGTGGATTTGAGTCGACCAACGCTGATGAAGGAGATCTATTTACCATATAGCAGGCAGTTATGATTGCCTCTGCCCATAATTCATGTGCTAGTCCAACACCATTGAACATGATCCTTGCCTTTTCCATCAACATATTTCTCATCCTTTCAGCAACTCCATTTTGTTAAGGGGTATAAGGAGTAGTAGTTTCATGTGCTATGCCACACTGCTTGCAAAACTGTTCAAAGTTCTTACCACAGAATTCACCTTCGTTTTCAATTCTCAACACTTTGATATTCTTATCTGTCTAGTTTTCGATGAGAGATTTAAACTCTTTGAATTTACCGAAAACCTCAAATTTATTCCTCAGAAAATACATCCATGTCTTCCTATAGAAATCATCTATGAAGGAGACATAATACAAATATCCTCCTAATGATGGAATTGTTACAAGACCAAACACATTACTATGTATTAATTCCATAATCTCTTTTTCCCGTGTAGCTTTAGATGGGAATCTTACAAGATTCTATTTTCCATAGATGTAATGTTCACAAAAATCAACATCGAAGCACACTCAAGGAATCATTCAACCATACCTTTGTTTTTCATAACTCAAAGTATCTTTTCCCCAATGTGTCCCATCCTTTGGTGCCATAACATGGTCAGGTTGACTAGTCGAGGAATAGCCAAGTCGAACACAGTCGAGTCGACCTCGGTAATTGTACTATTGCATCCAATCGAGTCAACACTCCCCAAAAAATCATTTAGGGTTACAATACAAACTCCTCTCATTAATATCATTTCTCCCCAAACCATTTTGCATGAATCCTTCACAAATACAGTGTGCACACCTACATCACTCATTGCATTGACAAATATTACATTTCTTGCCAAACCTGGAATATGTAGCACCCATGAAAGGATTCTCCTCCCATCTTTCAGCAACAAACAGACTCTTCCTCATCCAACAATCTTGGTTGTCGAGTCGTCTCCCAAGAATACATAACCTCCTTTATACTTCCAATATTCATAGAACCATTCCCTATGAGATGTCATATGAAAATATGCACCTAAGTCGATCAACCAAACATCATGTTTTGACTATGTATTGATCGATTCTGTATACACTTTTCCTCCTCCATCTGGAGAATTCTTTCTTTTAGTTGATTGTTTCTCATAAAATCCTTGTATTTTCTCAGCCACTTTCAACTCATAGTCCCTCCTGTAATTCCCATCTTTACCACATTTCCAACATTTTCGTGTCGACTAAACATGGGATTTAGATCTACCCCTTTACTTAGTCTTTCAACTACCATAGAATTTACCTTTACCTCTATCGATTGGTCGACCTCTCACCATCAAGGCATCCTTGATTGATCTTTCCATGTTCTTCCTCCTCATTTCCTCTGACAACAAAGAGAAGCCACATATGCTAGTGTTAATGAAGTCAAGTTACTTCCAATAGCCTTCCAGCATTTTCTTGTCGACTAAACAGGGGATTTAGATCTACCCCTTGACTTAGTATTTCGACTACTGGAGAATTTATCTTTACCTATGTCAATTGGTCGACCTCTCACCATCAAGGCATCCTTGATCAATCTTTCCATGTTCTTCCTCCTCATTTCCTCTAACAACATAGAGAAACCACATATTCTAGTGTTAATGCGGTCAAGTTACTTCCAATAGCCATGACCAGACTATCCCACGAGTCTAGGAAAGAACATAATAGGTCGATACACTTCTCCTCCTCGCTAATATTTATATCCACAGATAATAATTGACTTATCAAGGTATTGAATGCATTCAGGTGCTCTCTTACCGAGCCCCAATCACTAATCCTTGTAAGATACGATTCTTCCGAAGAAACAACTTGTTTACCAGGGATTTTGATTAGTACAATTTCCCAACATATCCCATAGTTTCTTTGCAATGTCTTCACCTAAGACATTGAGCAGGATTTCAATTAGTACAAGTTCCCAACTTATCCCATAGTTTCTTTTCAATGTCTTCACCTAAGACATTCAGCGACACCAAATCTGGAAGACAAAGTTGTAATGTACTCCTTGCCTTCCTTTCAAGTTTCTCCCAATATTCCTTCGACATGCCCATTATAATTTTTTAGGGATCCACAGCTACCCATTGTTCTCGATCTACAAGGATATATTCCATTTCAAGCTTCCACAGCTCAAAAGTCATGCCATTAAACTTTTCAATCTCAATCCGTGAACTACTTGTCATTCTTTCAAGAACAAATCGATGCCTTAGAACTCCCATTCAACCTAGGTTTAGCACAGATCCAAGAACAAGTTGAACCCTCAATGACAAAGGCATTCCCCCTAAATCCAAGATCTACTCTTCTTCATATATGCTCGGATCACAAAATCTTCTCAACCTTGCTCTGACACCAAATATAAACTATAAACCACATAGAAGAGAAAAAATAGAATTTAAAAACAAAGTTAACAACGACAAACACACATAGTACACAGAGATTTCCCTTGGAAACCCTTAACCGGGAAAACTAACATTCCTTAAGCAAATCTTGCTCCTTGTTGTTTTGTTCACTCAATGAATAAAGAGTTACATGATTAACCTTGGTTCACAACTAAGACACAATCGTCATCCTACTCTCTTGCTTTGATGCAAGAACAACTCTGCAGCCGATTCGGCTTGCATCTTAGTACATGATCAAATATGCTTGCTAACAACAACTTTGTGCAACAACAACATCCAATATTAACCTTTGATAGTAATAATTCATGTCATATTTATAGAACTTACAACATGGAAAACCTTAATTCATGGAAACCAAAAACAGTTACAAATTCATGTAGATGGTTGGTTGTGATCTCGTGAATCTTGAGATTCTGTTACAGGTGTTGACCATCCAGTCAACTACCAATCTATTATCAGTTGACTGCAAACCAATAGAACTCCAGTCGACTACGGACCTATCAACCTTTAGTCAGTTGCTTCAACCTTTGACTCAATTTAATTGTCATGGTGATCCACCTTGACTAGCCAGACGATTAGATTGTGTTTCCACTGTGAAGAATATAACAATCCCAACACCCCATTCACCAGTACTACGAAAGAAATAGATGTCACACATGCCATGATCCAATTAACCACATTCAAATAGAGACCTATATGTATTAAGAGCATTCTCAAGTACAACCAACAAACATGATCATACGCCTTTGAAATGTCTAGCTTTGCCACCATTGCACTAATCTTATGTGACTTTATACAATGAATTCCTTCCTATGTTGCACCAACCGCATCATGGATTTGTCTCCCCTGTAGGAAGCCTAATTGTTTTGAGAGAATGAATTTCGACAACAGTTTCTTATGTCTCAGCACTAAAATTTTCACGATGACCTTATACACACAATTACATAACGAAATCGATCTAAAGTCTCTGAAATATTCTGGCTTATCCTTTTTCGGAATCGGAGCAAGGAAAGTAGAATCAAAGTTTGGAAGAACCCTACCTATCACTTTGACCTCCTCGACCACTCTTAGCATATCCTTACCCAACATATTGAAGAAGGCAATGAAGAACTCCATTATTAAACCATCTAGCCCTAGGCTCTTACCCTTTTGGAAGATCAATAGACCCCCTAACAGTGCCTCCAAATTGATTTCTTCAAACAACTCTACATTGTCTTCATCCAAGACCAGACATGGGAAAAAAGAACAAACCTTCACAATCTCCACTAAATTTGCACCTTCAAGTTCCTTGTAAATGTTTGTGAAGTGTTGTATCCCTACTAATGCCAAATTCCTAAACCCTTGAACCTACATCCCTTCATCATTCAAAAACTCCCATATAGTATTTACATTTTTCCAATAATTTGCAAATTGATGGAAAATTTGTGTTTTCATTGCCTAAATCCATCCATACTGCTATGTTCTTCTTGTGTTGCCCTTCTTGCGCTAATCTGCCTTCCTCTCCCATAAAATATTTTCCCTTTTAGTCTCCAACTCAGTCAGCTTCATTAGTTCTTGTTTTAAAAAAAAATAGCTTAATTATTATTAAAAAGGCTTTCGAGAGTTGCCTCCACATCTTTTATAGACCTATCTCTAGATTTAACTCTCTTTTTCGACCATTTCATTGCCATTACTTTTCTCCTTGATAGACAATTTATGAATTGTCTACTCATCGAACCCTCGAGGTTTGGATTAAACGAAATCCATTCTCATTTTACCAAATTTATAAACTCCTCTAACCAAATCGGATTGAACTTGAATAGTGTCGACAGTCTATCTTCTACCTTTGAAAGTTGTAGATAGATTGGGTTGTGATCAGATCTGCCCTCTGTACCCACCCAACTTTGATACCTCTTGTTCTCTTATTGCACCAAGTTGGTTTCAAATTAACCGGATCCACATCTTACCAAATCGGCACTTCTAATCTAGTCCAAAAAATAATCTAATTGAGGATCACCCCATATCTATTATCTACAGAGTAAAGTTTATATCTCATGTAACTTTCCCAATTTTAGTCCCCACAAATTATAATATAATTGTATAAATGTGATTTAGGCTGGTGAATCAATATGTTTGGGGTGGAGAGCCCATATTTATTAATGTGGTCGAGGACCGAATTATATACATCGAAATAATTA
>ML794780.1:110991-151262 GCA_009831015.1 Picea engelmannii
GTAATCCTCCCTTTGACTTGTTAGACACTCAATCATTGAATTCATGTAAGAGGGTCGATGTGAGAAGTCACAACCCTTAGTTATTGGAAGCATGGGGTTGAAGTGCAATCATCTTTGGAAAGAGTGTGAGTCAAGCAAGCATGGGAGAAGAAAGAAATTCGATTAGGAAAGGAGTTAAGTTTTTGCATGTTTTTTTTAGGAAGCAAGAGAGGAGTTGAGTGTTGGGAAGAGCACCAACTCTGATGTGCTTGAAGGAATCCATTGGTCAGTTGTGTTTATGCTAGAAATGTGGCTTGTGTGCATGTGGAGGAAATGGCTCAAGAACCTTGTGAAGGTTGTTGTGAACACTCCTAGAGGATATGAGAATTCCTGGAGTCCTTAATTGATAGATTCCTCACCAGCTGAGTGCACTAGAAGGGGGTACATTCCTTGGATTGTGCAAGTTGTGGAGAAGAGAGTTGGTGAATTGGAACTGTTGTTGGAGAAGAAACTGGGTTTTGGTGAATTGGAACTGTTGTTGGAGAAGAAAGTGGATAACCAAGAGGGATAGATCTCCTTGTGAACTCATAGCCTCAAGGGTGGCTTGTTGTCAAGAGAAAATGAACAGCAAACCTATGGTTGGGAGGAATGTCCTTCATATATAGCCAATTGGTTATTATATATACAGATAAGTCTTTTGTTATGTTTATTATGTTGTGTAAATGGTTTTACATGAATGTTGTGTGTTTGTTTTTTTGCTTGAATAGTTGCATTCATGGGTTTTTATTATGTTGATTAGTTGCATGAGTTTTTTGGCATGTGTGCATGTATATTTTTTAAACGATATCAAAATATGCTAAGTCGTTTTTGTAGTAATGTGGCTCAGCTTGGAGGATGGGTATGTTACATCTCCCCAATTGCCATGTTTTCCTCTTTTAAAACGAAGGATGAAAAAACATGATTCCAAAACCATCTCTTCCTATCATATCACCCATAAAGGTTCAGCACTGTTATCTAATTATCCAAGATTTCACACCTAAAATCTGTTCATAATCTTGAATGCATGAAGAAAGAGTTTAGCATATTCAATTCTTATTTCCAACTAGTCAAAGCACCTCCTCAAAGACCACAACCATCCACCCACTGAAATTCCTAGTTTCTAAATAGCTTCTTCAAACTACCTATAATTAAATCCCCTTTACATGTTTCCTAAATCAAAAGGATATCAAGGCTCTCCTCTCATCTAACCTATGAAAGGCAAGTCTTTTGTTAGGGCAGCCCAAACCCCTTATATTTCAAGAGAGAATCTTCATTTTGAAATCCTAACACTGGGTTGACCATCCCTAAGAGCCCAATTTAAGGTTTTTTGTTTCCCTTGCAATACCTCCACCACGGCCTTATTCTTCACATGAAATAGATGTGACTTTCTAGCCGCACCCATCTTGCCCACATTCCTCCTAGAATCTAGACCTAAACCCCCTGAGAAAAGTTCACCTACTATCGATCATTTCAACCTAAGGTATGAATTCCTATAGGTTTCCCCACTTGAGGAAGGAGATCAAAAAAAGTTTGAATGAGTCCCTCCCCCCAAACCCAACATTGAAGTGAACAAGGCATTTGAAACATCAATATCTAAGACATATCTCAAATGACACATTTGAGGACGGCTACTCAATATGCTCTTAATCACATTTTAGTTTAAGTCCTTGGCAACCCCCTCTTACTCTCTTCAAATCTCAAAGTAAACCCTCCTTGATCCAGAAAAGTAGTAAAAGGTAACTCAACTGGAGTAGTCCCAGTTTTCTCCTCTTTCAAAAATAAGTCAGAGACCATCACCTTTCTGCACTCCTTCCCATAAAAAGAACCTTCATCAGAGTCCCTTGGATCCCCCCCTTAAATCTTTATAGGAGGATCAACCTTCTACATCAAGGGCCTTTTTCCTAAAGTATTTTCCGACCCTGATAGTACAGAGTGTGGCCTAGCTATCGAACTTGGTATTCCCATCTTCCTCACGTCTTGCCTACCTTCCCCTTGCTCTTTTCCAAAATTCAAAACCTCCTATGGAACCCTATTTTTAATCACAGAACCTCTCATTCTATCATATGAATTTGTTGTTGATGTCCTTTCATTTCTTCGCCAAATCTTCCCCGCAAAATGCCTAGAACGGTCCTCGACCACGTGCCCGATCTCATGACATCTTACACACCTAAAAGAGATGTTTCCATAATCCAAAGTTTTTATATTCCCAATCACCCACTTCCACATCAATACTCTCAACCAATCCCTCCAATAAATATATGTTCACCAAAATCTGTCACATACTAATACGCCAAATACTTATAAGACAAATCCACCATTAGGATTTTCCCTTAATAATTCGCCAGATCCCAAAGGAACTTGTCATTCCAATTTTCTAGTGGCATACTCGGGAGCTTAACTAAGATATGAAAATCCCTCATAACCCCTTGTTGAGGATCTAAATAGGGGTGCCACAATTTTAAGTTCAATAGACAAATCCCCCAAAACCACCAACCTCCTAATATTTTCACTACATCTCCCTCAGATTTAAAAATAAAAGAGTCATCCCCTTATCAAAATGTAAAAAATAGGGTAATAACCCAGTGGTCTAACCCAGGTGTGCACAACCCAATTTCGGATAGAAGAACCCAAAAGGAAAACCCCAAAAAACTGTCCCACTAGAGATTTTCCAACTAGGTCTAGAGTTTGTTCAACCCTTATCATGTTCTTTCATTTCTTCACTCGCTACACCTTTTCCTTTGTCTCCAGGCCCTCAACACCCACCTCTCCCGACCCCCATCAACTCCACCAAGTCGAGGGTACTACCAACAAACCCTTTATCTAATAAAGAGTCTACAAGTCTACCTTC
Organism: Picea engelmannii; assembly: GCA_009831015.1. Lineage (NCBI taxonomy): Eukaryota > Viridiplantae > Streptophyta > Pinopsida > Pinales > Pinaceae > Picea > Picea engelmannii. The sequence goes on from ML794780.1 coordinate 113,858, forward strand.
ATGGCCAAAACACAAAGTATCAACGACTAAAACATTTGAACTTTGTGGACTAGACACGGAAATACCAAAGTGCATGGGAGAAGAAAGACCATTATGAGATCCTACGGAGTAAAGGAAAAATCTTCCGCGTACAGTACTTCATTTTTGTTGCCATTAATCTCAATCCATTTGGGGATAAGTTACTCTCGTAGCAAATCCAAAGTTTGTCACGTCACCAAGAGACGATGACTTTCTCGACCTCCTACACATTTTGACTTCTACTACCACGTCTTCGAGATCTAAATCCTTCCTTGTCCTCTCTTGATCTCTCAACCCCTTTACATCAACCTTCACCAACGGATGAGAGCAGGAGACTTCAAACGAATCCACCATATCCAAGGGATACAAACCATATTCCACTAATTCTTCAACGCACACAAAGTGATTCAAAAAGCTCAATTTCCCTAGGTTTCTGACAAAACCCCCCCTACCCTAGGGTTTTTTCTTCATCACTCTTAAATCAAGTTAATGTTGCAATATAAATCTTATATATATACCTTTATATGTTCATATTTCAAACAATAAAACATTACATATCTCTTAACTTGCTTCCATATATTTAAAGCAAAATTTCTAAATATAAATACAAGATTTAAATTAAAAAAATTAAGGATTTTTCAAAAATAAAAATAAAAATATATTTATGAATTTGTTTTTTTTTAATTTATATAGTTTTATGAATTTTGAGTTATATATACATGTTTTAATAATAAAAAAATGATATAAATTCATTTTTTAATTATATTTATTTTAATTATTTATGTTTTTCTCATCTAATCATAAATAATAAAAATGTTTCAAAGTATGATATCTACCTAAAATAGAGAAGAATGCACACTTTATTTTTTATTTTAATGAAGAATGCACACTATTTAATTAAGATGAAGATATCAATCTTGCAACAACATATTTGTGAAAATGTAACATACAAATAAATTTGTTTCTTATCTACATATTAAATATGAATAAATATGGTTTAAAATCATTTCCTAAATTTTGAAAACAATGTTTCTTTAATTTGAAAAGGGGTTTTTGAAAACAATGTTTCTTTAATTTGAAAAGGGGTTTTTATTATTTGTTATGATTAAATTTTCAATAAGCAATGGTTGAGATATTCTACTTCAATTACTCTATGGAGATAAAAAAAAAATGTTATGATAGATAATTGTAATTTATAAATTTAAAAGAATTTTTTTGTAATTGAAAATAAATTATTTGGTATATGAGTTTGTTGGGTTAGCTCAAGTGAGGTTTCTAGTCAAGATATATTGTTAATATTATTGGGTCTCACTCGTAATCAGGAATGATGGTTTACCTTATTTACCATCCATGGATCATGAGGAAGTATGGGGAAGTACTTGAAAGTTTTCAACAAGGGTTTCCTTGAGAAAAAAATCATTTATCATGTGAACCATTAAATGATAAAATATAAAAAAAAATACTATAAATAATTTTGACTTTGCATAATTGTAACACTTTTTTCTAACATATTAGCTTCATTGTCCCTAATGTACACAATTTTATCCAGAAAATATGCTTAACATTATTACAAATTGTGGAAACCTACCTACTCAAATTCTTAACCTCTATGGAGAAGACGGTCTCAAAGAAACCCGAATCTTTGAAAAGCTCATAATCAAAATGATGAAAAGACTTGCTAACAAACCACAACACACTCTTTTCTAACATATTAGATTCATTGTCCCTGATGATGGGTGGAGTGTCCACACGAAACGTTGGGCGTTTGAAAACCTCGTACACGGTTTTATCCAAAAAAATATGCCTAACATTATGACGAACTGTGGAAACCTATATACTCAAGTTCTTAACCTCTATGGAGAGAATTGTCTCAAAGAGACCGAGATCTTTGAAAAGCTCGAGAGCAAATTGATGAAAATAGTAGCTAACAAACCACAACACACTTTTTTCTAACATATTAGCTTCATTGTCACTGATGATGGGTGAAGCGTCCACTCGAAACATTGAACGTTTCAAAACCTCGTACACAGTTTTATCCAAAAAATATGCCTAACATTATTACAAACTATGGAAACCTACCTACGCAAATTCTTAACCTCTATGGAGAAGACGGTCTCAAAGAGACCCGAATCTTAGAAAAGCTCATAATCAAAATGATGAAAATACTTGCTAACAAACCACAACACACTCTTTTCTAACATATTAGATTCATTGTCCCTGAACGTGGGTGGAGTGTCCACACAAAACATTGGACGTTTCAAAACCTCGTACACAATTTTATCCAAAACATATGCCTAACATTATGACGAACTATGGAAAAACCTATATACTCAGGTTCTTAACCTCTATGGAGAGAATTGTCTCAAAGAGACCCAGATCTTTGAAAAGCTTAGAAGCAAATTGATGAAAAGAGTAGCTAACAAACCACAACACACTTTTTCTAAAATATTAGCTTCATTATCACTGATGATGGGTGAAGTGCTCACTCGAAACATTGCATGTTTCAAAACCTCGTACACAATTTTATCCAAAAAATATGCCTAACATTATGACGAACTGTGGACACCTACATACTCAAATTCTTAACCTCTATGGAGAGGACTATCTCAAAGAGACCCAAATCTTTTAAAAGCTCAAAATCAAATTGATGAAAAGGGTTGTTGACAAACCACAACACACTCTTTTCTAACATATTAGCTTCATTGTCCCTGATGGTGGGTGGAGTGTCCACTCGAAACATTGGACATTTCAAAACCTCATAAACAGTTTTATAGAGAAAATGTGTAAAATTATGACGAATTGTGAAAACCTACATACTCACATTCTTAACCTCCATGGAGAGCACTGTCTCAAGAGACTCTAATCTTTTAAAAGCTTAGAATCAAATTGAAGAAAAGAGTCGTTGACAAACCACAGCTCACTCTTTTCTAACATATTAGCTTCATTGTCCTAGATGATGGGTGGAGTGCCCACTCAAAACGTTGGACGTTTCAAAACCTCATACACAGTTTTACCCAGAAAATATGCCTAACATTATGACAAAAAGCGAAAACCTACATACTCATAATTAACACGCTCAACCATAGTCAACTATGGCTAACCATAATCAACGTGCTCAACCATACTAAACCATGGTCAAATAAGGACAACCATGGTTAACATAAGTCAACCACGATAAACACCCAACATGAAAAAACCATTTAAGAAATGTCAAAATCTAACTATAATGAAATATGGTCAATCATAGTCATCCATAGTCAACCTTGATCACCATGGTTAACCACAGTCAACATGGTCCACCATAGTCAAACATGGTCATCCAAATTCAAATATGGTCAACCTAAGTCAAATAAAGCTAACCATAGTCAAACATGTTCAACCATTATCAAACATGTTTAACCATTGTCAACTAAAGTGAAACATGGTCAACTAGATTTTACCATAATCAAACAAGGTCAACCAAAGTTAACCATGGTCAACCATAACTAAGTATGGTCAACAATAACTAAACATGGTTAACAAAAATTAACCATGGTAAACCTTCATCCACAATGGTCAAACACGATCGACCATGGTCAATCCATAGATAACCATGGTCAACCATAGTAAAGCATGGACAACAACAGTTATTCATAGTCAACCACAATCACCATGGTTAAGCATAATCAAACATGGTCAACCAAATTCAAACATGGTCAAACTAAGTCAAACATGTTCAATCATTGTCAACAAAAGTGAACCATAGTCAAATAGATTTTACCATCATCAACAAAGTCACCATAATCAAATATATTCAACAAAAGTCTACCATAGTCAATCAAGGTCAACCAAAGTTAACCATGGTCAACCTTGATCCACTGTGGTCAACCATGGTTGACCATGGCCAATTTGTAGACAACCATAATAAAACATGGTCAACCTTAGTCAACCACAGTCCCCATGGTTAACCATAGTCAACCATAATCAAACATGGTCAACTAAATTCAACCATGGTCAACTAAAGCCAACCATAGTTAAACATTGTCAAACATAGTCAAACATGATCAACCATTACCAACACAAGTTAACCATAATCAAACACATTCCACCATAATCAACCATAGTCAAATATATTCAACTAAAGTCTAATATAGTCAAACATGGTCAACCAAAGTTAACCATAGTCAACCTTGGTCAAATGTGGTCTACCATAGCCAAACATGGTCAACCATAACTATAACCAATCTATAGACAACCACGGACAACCAATGCCAACCATAGTCAAACATGGTCAACCATATGCAAAAATTTGTACACAGTGAACCATAGTAACATTGTTAACCAATGTAACATTGTTAACCATAGTCAAACATGATCAACCACAGTCAACTAAGTTCAACCAAAGTAAACCATGGTTAAATACAACCACCCTTGGTCGAACATGTTGAGCCATAGTCAAACATGGTCAAGCATTCTCTACCATAGTCAACAATGATCATCCATATTCAATCAAACTCAATCAAGGCCAACCATAGTCAAACATGGTCAACCACATTCAAACATGGTCCACCAAATGTCATAATCAACCATGTTTAGCCACTATCAACTTTAATCAAACATAGTCAATCAGTCAATCAGTCATTCATAGTCAAACATAATCAACCATGGCTAACTGAAGTCAACCATGGTCAAACATAACCAAACATAGTCAACCATAGCCAACGATGGTAAACCATAGTTAGAATGTAGTCAACCATACTAAAATATCATAGAATTTTCAATAATAATTTTATTGATATTTAAATTCACAAATCTACTAATCCGCTTCGATCCTGCATTTGGAAGGAAACAATGGATGGCTCATTGTATAGGAAAAATTGTTTTCTATATTTGATTGAGCAGTGTACTAGGTTGATAGCAGTTCTGACATCTTTGAAGTTGAAGTTTATGTGGAAATTCCTATACTTTTGGTTTCATTTTCAGATATGCATGCTTTCATAGTTGGATCCTGCATTTGAAAGGAAACAATGGATGGTTCATTATACAGGAAAAATTATTTTCTATTTTTGATTGAGCAGTATACAAGAAATCAACAGGTTGATAACAGATCTGACATCTATGAAGTTGATGTTTATGTGGAAATTCCTATGCCTTTTGGTTTCATTTTCAGATATGCATGCTTTCATATATGCATGCTTTTATATATGTGGACTCTAGTACTCTCTTTTATGTAATATTTTGGACTTTACAAGGGCTTGAACATGAAGTGCGGAGAAACTTAGTCCTCGTTTTTTTTAGAGGAACGGTTTTGAAGTATTAGTTGAGAATCATTTGATTCTTCATGCAATGCTTCTGTATTTATCTAATTAATGTATTTATTTTCATCTAGAATACAAAGTTCATTTCCATGAAAAAATAATAATAATTATTCAATTTTGAAATTTACAATATACAAATCAAACAAAAACTACTTCGATTTTGGATAATTTCGATAAAGCTAAAATGCTTTGGCACTACAGTCCAAGAATTCCTCCCCAAACCTCAACAACACATGCATCACAATACATATAGAAATCTTTTGAAAGAATGCTATTTTCAGCTTACAAGAATTTCAAAACACTTTTTAGTCATCGATTACTACAATATCTTAATAACCACGTCATGCCTACTTATTATATATCACATTATACTTCAAAATACTTATATCTCACTACATACTTTATTTTGAAGTAGAAGATGTGGAGATTTCCAAATCTAAAATCTACTTCATAAAACAGAATAAATACGATTGAACTTAAAATCCAACTGTACCATATTTTTCTCCTTGCAAATGCAGTGCCACTGACCCATTAAAGTCAGTAAAACTACTTAGCAACATGCACATAATGTGTATCAAAACCAAGACTCCTCTGCCTCCAATATTCAGTTCTATTTGGAGGGTTATTATTGACATTGTTCATGCAGAACAAGAGCAATGACTTTTCTTGTGAAAATGATTATAACTTCTTATAAAATGTACACAAAACAAAAATATATATATTTCGTCAAAAGAGAATAAATGCATTTAAACTTTGAAATCAAATTCTACAACTCCTCTCTTTCCAAATGGGATTGCACTGACCCACATGCACATAATGAATCGAAACTAGATTCTCCTCTTCTTCAAATATTTAGTTCTATTTCAACTTTATTTTGCCCTCTTCTTCCCATATTCAGTTCTATTACAATTTTACTTTGCCCTCTTCTTCCAATATTCAGTTCTATTATTAACATTGATCATGCAAAACAAGACCTTTTCTTGTGAAGAGAATTAGAACTTATGTTAAAAAAATAAAATCTACTTCATTAAAACAGAATTAATGCATTGAAACTTTGAAATCAAACTGTACCAATCTTCTCTCTTTGCAACTGAGATTGCACTAACCCATTAAATTTTGTAAACTTACCCAGCCACATGCACATGCCGGATCGAAACTAGCTGTCCTCTTCCAACAATATACTCAAAAATCATTGACATCTATCATGCAAAACAAGAACAAAGCCTTCTTTGTGAGGGTGATTAAAACGTCTGATAAATTGTGCTCGAGGATGTAAAGCCTAGTAATGTACATTCCCAGTAAGATGTTTGATCAAAGCAACCGATGGAATCCTCCACAAAGATTAAAGACATTTGTATATATTTCGTTGAGGGAAACAGTAATATTTTGATAACGTAGACATTCCTACATCCTTTTTAGGTGAATGGATTGCAATTGATAAATCAGATTTAGAAAGTATTTCAAATTCATATCCATATCCCAACATACATAACCATTCCTTGCCCATTTTTTTCTCTTTAACAATTTAGTGTGAATCTAGCCTTCTATGCAAGATATAAATAATGTTTATCGCAAATTAATAATGACTCATGAGCAATGACAAGCTCAAATTCAAAACGCTTGAAAACCCCAAAAAATGTTGTGTTTACAAAAATTATGCATTTAGGGAATGCAACTGGAGAGTATGCTTCTAAAATATATGAGCAGAACAAAAAACAATAGAAAAGGGACAAAAATTCTCAAACTGGGTTCTCCCAGGATGAGAAATAATGTGCCACCACAACAATCTTCAAACAAGAGTTCATGCAAAGGCCAAAGTCCTACTTCAGAGGGATGAACCTGGAAGAGTGAGTAGCACCAATACCAGGCCTCCCATGTTTTACAGGCTTGTAAGAAATTGAAAATTCTGCTAAGTAATGTCCAATCATCTCAGGCTGGCAATCACAACCACAACAATTACGATAATAGTGTTATTTTAACTGCAATAAGCAATTATGATTCATTTTAACTGAAATAAGCAATTACAATAATGTAATCTATCACAAATTAATTGTTGATTACCTTGATTTCAACCTGATTGAAGGTCTTTCCATTGTAAACACCAATGATGCTTCCAATCATTTCTGGAACAATAATCATGTTGCGGAGGTGAGTTCGTACAGGTTCAGGTTTCTCACCAGAAGGAGCATCTAGCTTCTGCTTATACAAACAGGAAAACAAAAACCAAATAATTTGTACATATCAACAGGGCAAAAATAAAAAATAAAGCCAAACTTCTTGACAAGACTTCAAAATCCCAAAAATCAAAGCAATGGATTTTTTGCAGAAAACAATCAAACGACCAGCAAAATGTTGGGTGACAGTCAATTAAACACCATGAACCATCTCAGATAAGAAAATATATCAGATTTTGGAATGGACATATTGCCCAAAGATAGACAAACAGATGTATTAACTTGTTGACACAAGCAACAGGACAAAAAGTAACAGGCATAATGTTGTTTAATATGACATTTTCTCCATTATGCAGTTCCAATGAAAAGCAAGGGCACAGCAGGATATTTCTGACACTAGGTAGGCATGGGCAAACAATCTTTCATCAATGCTTTGCTTCCTCAAAGCAAAAGCAAACTCCACACAGATCAACCAAAGTACAACATCCCATAGATCATGATCAGATTTTGCAGGCTTATTTCTTGGGCAGCACTTCTTAGTGACAGACATTTATCAATATCATAAGAATAAAAATGTTGTTTTGGGGCACATTTATTTTCATGAAATTGTTGAAATCCAGAAATCAGCAAAATGTCTGCTAAAGAGAACTCATATGATGTAACATGTGACTAGAAAGCTTTTCTAAGTAGAATTTGAGGAAGTATATTTCTGCCACTAGGCAGGCAGTGCCGCAGTGACAATCAATCCTTCATCAATATTTTCCTTCATAATTCAGCACAACTCTACACAGATCAACCAAAGTTCAGCATCTCATAGATCATGCTCAGATTTTGCAGGCCTATTCCTTGGACAGCACTTCTTAGTGACAGACATTTATCAATATCATAAAAATAAAAATATTGTTTTGGGGCATATTTCTTGCCATGAAATTGTCGAAACCCAGAAATCAGCAAAATGTCTGCTAAAAAGAACTCATATGATGTAGCATGTGACTAGAAATCTTTTCTAAGTAGAATTTGAGGAAGTCGAGCCTTTCATCATCCTGATAGAATTTTGAAAGCGTTATCAATCATCAACCTCAAACTCCTTTTTCATTTTCCTATATGATTTTGGAAGGTAGAACTGAAGTTGACACAGGACATCAAGCGATCTCAACTTTAGTCACTGATTGAAAACTCTTCAACCTCCTTTTTCATTTTCCTAATTGATCTTGAAAAATAGAATTCAAGTTAGAAAATTTCAACTTGAGTTATTGATTGAAAACTCTTCAATCTCCTTTTTTGTTTATTGATCTTGAAAAGTAGAAATGAATTTGACAACCAGGGCATGAAGCAATCTCAACTTCAGTTATTGATTGAAAGTTCTTTGCATTTTCTTGAGAATTTATCACACAAGTTAAGTTGCTTTGATTCACAGTTAGTCAGGTAGCAGCTAACTCAACAGATACATCATTGTGATAAAAACTCATCACAAACATAGTTTCTTCAATTTCCTAATTAATTTTTGAAAGTAGAATTGAAGTCGACAACCAGGGCATCAAGCAATCTTCAAGTCCCAAGGTCGTGAGTGTTGTTGTTGCCTACACTCACGACCTTGGTCACAAGGCATATTAGAAGGAAGATTGTATCATTAAATTGTTAGATGTTTGGGCTAGTCATGGATTGTGTCATTTACCAGTGATTGAAGGCCAGTGTTTCTTAGACCTGAAGTGTGAACAAGATGCCGATATGAGCAAAGACTATTGATAAAGTTGCTCATACATGTAGCCTGAAGCTGCTCATGTGTGAAGGAGGACTGCAGAGATCTATAAGCACAATTGCTGCTGAGAAATAAAGTACCCGCTGGAGATTGCATTTTGAGTGGGCATGTGAGTTTCTGTCTGGGGGAGGCCATGACAAAAACCACGTTGATCCTGATCTGCAGCCCATATGCTTGGCGGCGCTGATCTAAGATGACATTTGAATTCAATGAAGAACAAGACAATAACTGTGGCTGCATATGCATTTCCATTGTGCACTCACATGTGGAGATCGAGAGACAACCATTGCATAAAGTGTCATAACTGATAACTCTGAAGATTCCTGAGTATGTATGCCTTGGGACCACAAGGAAAAGCACACTGTAATGTAGGAGAACCACTTCCACATGGTGGGGCCACTGTTAAAGCAGGCTCTTGAGGACCATTGTACGGCAATCCTAGAAGGATGGCTAGCTTGGTGTGTCCAAAATGAAAAATCCACTTCCCTCAACTATGGTGTCTCTAAACTGGAGTTCTAATTTTTGGTTTTTATAATGAAGAGTGAGAAATCTACCTCGAGTCATCATTGCATCGACCCATGTGTTTGATAAGATGTATATGTGCCTATTAAGAAAACAGTTAGCTCAATGGATCTATTGTTGCATGTGCGTGCTAGTGTAGATATGTGATGGTGGTGACGAAAAATGTCTTGGGAGTTAGAAGTCAAGAAACATATTGAGGCTATTAAACTCAATATGTGATGTGATGTTTCTTAGAATTGACTATTCTAACAATTGCCAGGTGAAGTATGGAATCTCCAAGACGAAGATTGAACCAAGATGTTGAAGGTGTGTCTACTATTAAAGCAAGGTTTTGAGGATTGTTGAATGGCAATCCTAGAAGGACGGCTAGCTAGATTTTGTGGAGTAAGAAATCTACCTCTAGTCGTCGTTGCATCAACCCATGTGTTTGATAACAATTCAAGATAACAATTCTTAAGTTGAATGTTAATGGAGGAGCATGGACACTATGGTTGAGAGATGGTAAGTTAATTCTGAGTTAGAATGATGAGATGGAAGCAAGGAGTATAATAATGATGTTTTACATACAATAAAGAGTTTTTGGAATTTGGTCCAAAGGATGTTGGAGATAGTTCCTATGGCAATAATGGAGAACGATTGTTGATGGAAAAACAAGGTGAAGTATAATAATGATGTTTTACATACAATAAAGAGTTTTTGGAATTTGATCTGAAGGATGTTGGAGATAGTTCCTATGGAAACAATGGAGATCGATTGTTGATGGAAAAACAAGGTGAAGTTCAAGTGTTGTGTTTAATAAAAACAATGCCATATGGAAATGTGAATCACACCCTAGTGTGGTAGGCCTAGAAACCTGAAGTTTAATGTACATTCGAGGGAGTTCATCAAGAAGTTGAATGAACCATGTACTTGAAGGATATCCTACTAAACCTATGATTACAATGCTTAGGTACCCATCTATTCCGATGGATGGTTGTTTCTTTCTATGGACTTTGACAATTTGATGACTACCTGATCAAGGTACGAGATGCAAGTTCCAAGTTGGACCAGATAAAGACTTTGATAATCAGGATTTTTTTCAATTCATAATGGAGCATTTGATGCATTGAACCAGCAAAAGATGATGAGAAGACCTACCTGATAGAAATTAAGACAAGTACTAGTTACGGGGGAGTGTTTCTTTGATTCGTAATGGAGCATTTGATGCACTGAAGCGGCAAAAGATGATGATGAAGACCTACCTGACAGAGTACTCGTTTAGGGGGAGTGTTGGAATTATTAATTCCTACTTGTCTTAAGGATCAATGTGTGATAGTTATGATCATGAATGGGTTGTGGTTGTTATTACATTGTTCACTGTGATGTAGTGTCTCTACCTAAATAATCTTATTGTGCATTTTAGGACGTTGTTAGATCTAGTTGGATATGAGAGATTCTCTGCAACTAGTTTAACTCCAAAGTTAGTGAGGTTGAAATATTCTCTCAACTAATTGTTAGTATGCTAAGAAAGTGTGTCTTCTTGAGACAAACATCTATGTATTTCTATGTGTACAATTAAATTGTTGAATAGATCACTCAATGCCGTCTTGGCATGCGGAAACTATGTCTATTCTCCAGTATGTCTACATGTAGCAGACCCCATGCCCAAGAACAGAGGCATGACAGGGGGTCATTAACAAGGATGTGCATACAAGGAACATAAGGGGACAACTGTGCATCCCCTGTCCTGCTGGGTGTCAAACAGGTGCCAAAAGAGGCCCATTTTGGCACTTAATCAGCCAAAGTGGGGGGCAATTATGGGGCAGCTTGTTCAATGAAATTAAAATAAAAATAAAGTCAAATTTCATGGGCAGAGATGGACCCGCATTCTCTGAAACAATGTTACCAGAACCGAACCGGTCGACCCCAAAAATTGGAACCGGATCAAAAAACCGGTCACTAAAAATACATAAAATATTCAAATTTTTGAAAAAGAAATACATATTCATGTGCATCCATGTGAATCTTTGTCTTTCCCTTCAACCACTCTTCTCTCTGCCCAATGCCTACAAATAAGACAGAGGTTGGTGTGCAGATACACCAGTAAGTCACTTGACATGATGACAAAGAGAAGAGTTCAACAGAAGAATTTATACTTGAGTGAAGTGTACATTTTTACTGGGGTCGTGACAGAAGAGTTCAACAATCAATGCCACCAACATCGAGGTACATAAAGGGTATGGTGCCCTTGATTAAATGTCAGTTTCATACCCTCTTACATGATAGAATCCAGTGGAAACATTGCAAATCCTGCCAATCTTGAAATCCTGAAAACCGTTAAGTCTGCTGAATTTTGAATGGGACCTAAAATTCTACTTTCTCCATATAAAGTCCAATGAGGTTGGAACCACTCTCAAACATCTTGAAACAATTAATGGTAATGTTAAAAATTTAAGTAAAAGGATGACATTTAAGAATTTAATATTACCATTAATTACTCAAGAGAAGCCAAATGAGTAGTGTGAGTGAAAGAGAGGGGGTGGGGTTGGCTTTATAGCTTCATTAGGGACTCTAGACAATTCTAGAAGCTTCCCATGCATGCCCCTAACCCTAATTTTTAAAAAAATTTAAAAATTCCCTCACTTTTCCGGCCACGGACCTCATTGGCAAAAAAAAAACGGTTCCGTACAGAACCGGCCAGTTCAGGCAAAAAAAACCGGTTCCGTACGGAACCGGTCTGAAGCGGTTCAGGGGGCCGGTTTGAACCGGTTTGGGCTCAGAACCGGTTGGACCGGCCGGTTTTACTGGTTCCGGTTCGGTTCTGGTAACACTACTCTGAAAACTCTGGGTTACAGATTTCCCATGAGAAGAACATGAATTCTGCAGGAAAAAAAGATTTCAGCAGTCTTCAGTGGTTTATGGCACAAGACATCTACTCTAACACTGTTTGTACATATGATCAGCTCTATCACAGGCTGGCAAAGACTTGTGTCAAATATGCGCCAATAGAGGCCAGTTTTGGCACCTAATCAGCCAAAGTGGGGGGGCATTTTGGGGAAGCTTGTCCAATGAAATTAAAATAAATTAATTAATTAAAAAAAAGGAAAATTTCATGGGGAGAGATGGACCCACATTCTCTGAAAGTTCTGGGTTTCAGCTTTCCCCTGGGGAGAACAAGAATTCTGCAGGAACCAATGATTTCAGCATTCTTCAGTGGTTTAAGGAACAGACATCTATTCTACTAGTAGAGAAGGATTATACATCAGCAAAAAAGATATACAGTAAACTGTATACATCAATTTACTGAGGATTTTGTACATATGAGCAGCCCTATGACAGGCTGGCAAAGGCTTTTGGTATTGTCATGTAAAATCTTTGGCTGGATCTGTGAGGTATGCCAGAGATGAACGATACAGGCATGCAATCCAACTATCTTTCCTGGATTATAGATATTTTGAGGGAAAAAATTTTAAGAAAGCATTTGCAAACAACAATTCATTTTGATGTAAATGCTTGAAGGCAGTATTTACAAACAAAAATTCAAACGACTAGATTTGGGAATCTGCTTTTGGAGCTTAAGTTTGATATATATTAAGTTTGATATGTATTATGAATTATTATGTTTTGATGCAGTACTTTCAAACAATAATTCAAAGGACTAGTTTTGGAAATCAGCTTTTGGTGCTTAAGTTTACTGTTTGATAGGAAAGACATACAGTAGTTTGCTCTGTATTGCATATAATGTATCTGAAAGTTCTCATGTAAAGTGCAGAGACTTACCAGGGACCCAACAAGATGTGCATTGTGTAATCAATATATTTCCATGAACAAGGTCAGTTATATTAAACTTTACAGAGAATAAGACATCAGCAGTTTGCTCTGCATTGCATATAATGCATCTGAAAGTTCTTATGTGGAGCACATAGGCTCACTGGGGACCCAACAAGCTATGTTAAACTCTGAGAATTTGGGTCAACATAATCAATATAGTTAAATAAACAAGTTCAGCTATGTCAAATTTTCAGAGAATTTGGTCCCACATAATCAATATATTTTCCTGAAAAAGTTTACCTACGTTAGAATTTCCGAGAATTTGGGGGCATGTTTTGTATGCTGCATATTTTCGGGAATTTTTTGAGAATTGCCTCGAGTCTCCCACAAAATCAAAGAAACTAAGCAAGTATCCAAATTATAAATCTTCAAGCAGTAGTTTAGGAATAGTGAATTGTCTTCGATACAAGTTTGCAGTTTAAGAATTGTGAAAAGTCTTGGAGACAAAGTCCTCTCTCTAACATACTTATGTATAATGTAATAAACATATTTGCAGGAAGCAAAAAACATACCGCTTTTCGAAGCTTCTTGATCAATGCCATAGGTTGTCTCTTCAGCCCTCGCTGAAACCTTCAGACCAGGAAAAAAATCAAGTCATATTTCAATCAGCAATCTTTGTTGTCAACATAATCACACTCGAGCCATATCATTTTAGGAACAACTATGTCCCAAACCTATATCGTTGACATTTCAATCAGCAATCCTTTGCATTTGCAAATAACACAATAAAACTACAATCAATTGGTTAATTATTGCCATGAGAAATCTTGCAAATAACACAATAAAAACTCCAGCAATTTCATTTAAAAATTAAGACCCACCATGTCCACAAACCTACATTGTTGAATATTCTAATTCTTTGTTCTTCAAATGACAATCCTAGCCCCAATTTAGCCTATTATCATAATTGGACACTCAAAACTTTGATGCAGGCAATCTAAGCTCTCAAAATGCTTAGATAGATAAACTAAACCCCTTTTCTTCTTTTACGTGTTTTCCTTATACCCATTAGAAGCATTACAACTAGTACCAAGTGGTCGGTCAACATAAACAGCCCGCTTGCACAGGCAAAACGGCTCTCAGGAGGCGCACCATTAACATAAGCACAGGGAAGCAGTGACAGAGAGCATACTAATCCAAATCACCTACGACACGCATCTGGTCCTAATCGATTCTTCGTGTTTCGAAGGATTTGAACCTTCGTGGGTGGGTGGCCTGGCCTGACGTGCCACAATCTTCACAGCAGAACCACACCCGGTTGACAAAGCCATTTTAATTCAAAAATAAGGTCTCCCAATATCACAAAAAAAGGTTCAAACTAATACCTTCGACGAGCACGGGCAGGAAAAAGTTTGCAAATATCATCGGAGGTCATGTCCAGAAGAGAATCGAGGTCTACCCCGCGATACGAAAACTTCTTAAACGTCCTCTTCTTAGGCTGGATGGTGGCCACATCTACATCTAAGTCCGTCTGCACATAACCCAACAATTCCATTTAAATACATACCATTTCCATTGCATACTAAATCAAAGAATTTTTTTTCAAAGATTAAAAGCGCATGATAACAAGAGTCTACGGGATTCGAACGCATATAAAACCCAGCATAAACATTTAATCCATGGCAAATAATCTATGAACTTAGGTTTCCTGGGGCAGGAGCTTCAAGCCCACAAAGAAAACAAACAAATGAAACGGGCTTGATTGCAGGCTTACCATGGTTGGATCGGTATCGAAAAACCCTTCTCACTGCCAATGAATACGGCTCTCGGGAGTTCCTCGTATCAATGAATATGTGGTTTCAGGATTTAATAGGGGTGTAATGATTTCCAACTGCCGGTTAGGGTTTCATTCGGAATGAGGGTTTAAGAGGGATTTTAGGATTACAAACGTCCTGTTATTAATCTTTTATTAGAGATTTTTAATGTTAGTTGGGCTGTATAACATATTTCTGTTTATTTCTATTTTTTAATGATATATCATGGATTTAGTGGGGTCGAAATCTAAAGTTCGTCATTTTTTTATTTGTACATTAAATTTTTATGGTCAAATTTCTATTAAGGAGTTGTGGTATTTTTTCCTTAAACTGTTCGTGGGAAGCTCTTGCCTTTTCTTCTCCTTCTAAACTACTAGTTTATGGGTGGAGTTCTGTAATTTCTTTTATCTAAATTAATCTAAATTTATAAATTTGTGAAAATATATATATATAATATTTTATTATTTTTTAATAAAATTTAAAATTGGGTCAATTTTTCATGGAACTAATAAATGGAATGGATATTGCATAAGACAGAAATTATAATCTCTTTAACACTGGACTATAAAGAGTGTATATTATTTATCTCTGTTTAATAAGTTAAAGGTAGCTAAGTGGATTGTGAAACACATCTCTTCAATTACATATTATGAACATAATACTAAGTGGTCATAGTAACAATTGTTTATTCTTCTCCTTGTTTGGCATTAGCCAAGTAGATTGTGAAACACATTTTTTCAATTACATATTATGAACATAATACTAAGTTGGTGATCGCAGTAACAATTGTTTATTATTCTCCTTGTTGGTTCCCTCAACAATTATCTATGCTAGAATTGAGAAGCGTCTTCGACATTTTATTTGGGTTAATTAAGAAAGGAAAAGAAATGTATGCCATGTCAATTTGAAACTTCATGCGCTCCACAAGATGAAGGAAGTCTTTAAATTATTAATGTGCATAAGCAAGGTATAGCATTGTGCATCAAATGAATTCTTAAGTTTATGGTTGGATATTGAAAACCCATGCTTTGCAATTGCACTAATGCCTCCTATAGGGAAAAAAAAGTGACAAGTCATCAACCTTTAAACCATGCTTACCACCCCATCCCTAATCAAGATAAAACCTTGATTCATAATTAAGAGCATTTTGAAAACATGGGAAGCCATCACACCCTTCATGCACTAAAAAGGGGAGCATTTCATAGGTGAACTTCTAATTAACATCAATGCCCTTTGGTGGTCATTAGTTATGCTTGATGCATACAATCCCTTCGTAGAGAATGTATAGTTCTCAACTCTTTGCATTTTTCACAAAGGCACAAAACTTTTTTTCCCAAGGAAAATCTCATAGGATCTCTCATTCTTCTATGGGAAACTTGAATGGAGGGTGACTCAATTGTCAACCACAGTAAAACTTGGTAACCCCGAGGGACTCGATCAAATTTGAACCTGTGACCTATGGCTTTATCATCAACAACATACCTTGGGTGGATAGTTCAACCTATTAAATTAAACATTAATACTAATAAAGGCATAAATCTATTGAAAACATCCTTTCTAAAATCTAAAAAATGGATATGTTAAATCGAATTGAAGCGAAATTTAAACCTTCTATATTTAAATAATTTATTTTGAAAAAAATCAAAGTTGGATTGCCAATTATTTATATTAAGCTTAGTGTTGCTCCCTATGCCAGCAATGCTCCCTACACCAATAATCGGGCAAGGATTGGGCTTAGAATTGCATGGAGCACTTTGTTAAGTACAAATGCATTAATGGGTATAGATGGATTAGTCCAACTTTGTTATTGGACATATTAATAAGATAAAGATGTTTTGATATAAAGTGCTTACATGGCTTTTGAATGATTTGAAAATTGTTTATAGCCATGATTCATAACTCATGGCAACCTCCCAGCGAATAATGATTGTGTCAATAATTGAATTTGCTCCAATCATATTAATGCATGTTCTATGGAAAGATTGAATCTTTTGAGCCTAACTTATGGCTATGTGGTCAACTTATGAGCTAATACTTTATGTAAGCAATTCACTTGATCTTAACTTACATGGAAGGTTACCCTACTAAGTTACAAACCACTATATGTGTGATGAATTTGGAGCAATGTGGCATATGTTGAAAGTGGAAAGTATTTTTCACCTTTAAAAAACCTATAACAAGATCAATTTCAAATATGTAGATGACCTAACTTTTTCATTGGCTTGCATAGTCTCTGTAATGGTTAATCAATCCATGCTAATCCAAAGCCTAAGTCAAAATGTACTCACTCAATCAAGAACACATGTGCTAGTTTCTAGAATATTGGGGTGAGGTGCATTATATAGTGAACCGTGTCTCTCTTAAGCAGTCCCAGTCATGTTCTCATTCTCTAACCATATAAACTACCGAGGCTCGAGCCTCCGCTTAACTCATTATCTAGCACACAGACAAGTTTGTGAGTGGTTAAAGAGGAGATAGAGTCAGTCGCATGGTTAGCATGATGAGGTGTCACACCTACCTTTGGACAAGAAGGTACCTTACAACCTCTCAACCATCTCTGGTGTGGTTAAGACTTATTAAGAAGAGAACAATGGTTCGGAACCCTGTTTACGGGTGAACCACCTCAAATAATAAGTTAACTCCTAAATCCCAAGGTTGACAATCCCTTGGCTCCTACAATAACAACCTTCTAATGTAATAATGACTTATGCATGATTATGTTGCACCCCTCGAGGCAAACTTTGATATCTTGTAGGTGTTGATCCCCTAAGTCATTGGTCCACTTAGTTAATTAAGCTAATTTAAAACTTGGTCATCAATAACATGGAGTAGCAAGATCAACTCAACATTGTCAAAGGTGTTTTAGCAAGTGGACTTAATCTATTGACTATCTCATGGCCTAGGGTTCTTGCCATCTTGGAGTTTATGCAATCGACCTAAGTGAATTGTTAATGTTATGTTAGTATTACAAAATTAAGATTTTAACTCTATAATTTTTTACTATTAAACCAAAAGTTTTGACTATTAAATATAGTTTGATAGATAGATACAGTGCATAAAAGAGTATAAACACAATAACAAAAATAATATAAGTGCATACAAGTAATACAATCTACCACTATGCACCAATATGATGAGGACAAAATCTTGTCCAACATTGTTTTATTCAAATCCAACACTTAAAGACTAATACAATGATTTGTTACAACTCTTCATCTTCCATATGTTATATTTCATAAATATTTTTTTCCATGCAGGGTAAAAACTACTATAACTTGTCACCAGAGCACGAGAGCCTCGCATAAGCTAGTGCTAGTGTCTCGATCATTTAGTTTCCTTAGTTGTAGGTTTTGAATAGTATAAACCTTTCTACAACTAAGTTGCATGGGGAATTCACTTGTTGACCAATATCTTATCACATCCATTCATAAAGGGGCTTTTAAAATGTGA
Organism: Picea engelmannii; assembly: GCA_009831015.1. Taxonomy (NCBI): domain Eukaryota; kingdom Viridiplantae; phylum Streptophyta; class Pinopsida; order Pinales; family Pinaceae; genus Picea; species Picea engelmannii. The sequence continues at coordinate 132,642 of ML794780.1, forward strand.
AAAATAAAGTCGTTGTATTATTTCATATTAAGAAGGGGAACAAATATCTTTTAATTGAAGTAGGGATATATGTGTTTGTCGAGGGGGGTTGTAATAAGCATTGGTTGAGGGAATTTGGGAAAGAAACTTGATGCCTACACATAGGAATATCAATGGATTTGTACTGAACTAATGATTAAATCTAGCCAAGAAATTGAATTGGGCATCAAATCTACATGAAAAATAGTCTCAGGTACATAAATCAAATTTGCCATCATTATGCTCATGAAGATTTGAAAGGGTTTGCACTATGCTCAAGCAATTGTTGATGGTGCAGCACTACCAAATCCATGGATGAGAGGGTTTGATCCATTGTAAGGTTTCAATGTCTCTATAGTGGAATTTGTTGTTGCACCCTTTGTTTCTACTACTCCACCTCTGAGGAATGGTAGCTCTATCATTATTTCCATCCAAATATATGCCAAATGAAGGTCCAATGCTCTCTAAAAAGTTAATCAATAAAGTTCCATGGCTTAGTCGATTGGAAAAGGGACTAGGACCAATAATTTATTTATAGTGAGATGTATAGATTGCCCTTGTTCACCTTCTTAGATTTGTAGCATCATTGCCTATTTTCCAGGTTGGTTTCCTCATGACACATATGGAAGCAAATCTTCCTAGTGTTGTGGCAGTAGGAAATTTTCCTAGCCATATGGACATGGATCCTCTTGTCCATTTTAAGGAATTTTACTTCGACATGTAAGAAAAGATCAACTCTATACTAAATACTAAGTTACAGAGTCTAATTGACTCTTTTCAACATCAAAATGTAGGTATGTGGAAAAATTTTATATTAAAATTGAGGATTAACTATCATTTAGTATGTTTTAAAGTAGACCTTAAAAGTTTATGCAACAACTAAGATTGTGTAACACCCTATTTCCCCCAGTTTGTAAATATAACTATATTATCCAAGAAACTATGGAAAACTCAAAGGTGTGAGTTTGATTTGATGGACCTTTGTATAAAAGGTCGATGAATGTAAATTATGTTATTTTAATAGAAAATGGATACGTGTTGCATTACTGTTGGAAAGGGGATGTGCTAAGAGAGACCACAAATGCTATGAAAAGATGGTGGAGGGGACCAGGAATGGTTGCATTAACCTCCACCGAACCAGTACTTTGCTGGATTTAATTGCTCAGGATCAGAACAACCCTCTGACCCGGGAATGAATTACAATTAGGCCGGTAGGTGGGAAGACCTCCTCAAGAGTTAATGAGGGGATGGGGCAGACCATCCATCTGTAAGGCTTCTAGAACTGACCACGAACTGGGAATTTGGGCCACACACAATCTTGTTGGGAAAGGCAAGAAAGGAAAGCGTGGGGGTCAGAGAGGAAATCTGCGAAGAGTGCAGAGACGAGAGCGGAAGCTCTGGGATTCGAGGAAGAATTGTGAAAAGAGTGTGTTCTGATCGCGGGAAATAGAGACCGAGACGGGAGAAGGAGAGTAACCTTCGTCCCTATCTATTTATGAGCCGGAAGAAGATATTCAATCAAAAAGCATTGTGTTCTAGCTCAGGGGTGGCTAGTGGTAAATCCGTTAGGAGTGACTGAGCCTATGGTTGGGTGGAAACGGGCACCCTTTCCAGCAGTCGCTTCATGATATCTGGTTCTGATAAGTGTTTCCATACTTTATGCATTGAATTGGGAATTAATAGTTGTGTGCATGTATTTACTTATCTGTAAATGGTTCTGCATTGAAAAGGTTAAATTATGTATATACGTTGGTTTCCTCGAGGACTTGTGCTTCTGCTTCTCCCATATGCCCCAGTTTAACTCTCGAAGGTGTTTTCCCCAGGGAGCTACCTCACAGCTCCGAAATCAGAGCAAGCCTCTTGGCACTGCTACCGTCTCGGTAACCTCACGAGTTTACACCACCTAGTTTCAGAACTTAAGGTTCTGCGAACTAGGAAGACGTTTCCTTCAAAACAGTAGTCTAAGAGACCTTGAACTTGCGCCCACAGCCTTAACTAAAACACAACTAAGAGTAGAGTGCACAGCCCGAGAGTCATCTGAAGGTCCATGTGACCTGGTTTGATCCAGGTGGATATCGGTGGCCACCCACCTTTTCCAACTGGCTCAAAATAATTTTCTGGCAATTTTGGTAATTTACTATTTTTAGCAATTTTTCGAGTCTTGAACTTCTGGAGCAATTTTGAGGCCCTAAACGACGTTTTTTGGGTAAAGGGGAGCAACATGAATTTCCTTCGATGTTGCTCACACAAAAGTTGTATTCCTCAGATATATCTTTCTAACGAGGTATTGAGCGCATCAAACGGAGATCGTATGCAAAAGTTACGACCCCGGAAAGTTGATGTACTGACATACCCAAACAGGGCCCACATGAATTTTGGCGCTTCATCTCATAGGGTTAGGTTTTTGGATGTCTAGGGTTTTTAGCATTCCTGTTTATTGTAAAAAGGCCTTCAGAGCCTCATTGTAATGATCTTATTGCGAATGAGTGTAGTCGTCACATCTCTTCTCAGAGATAAGCTGCCACCATTCCGACAAACTTGTTTTCCACTGCATTTTACAGTTTCAGCTTATTTCCTTATTGAATAGAAAACCAGTTTTATTGTATCTTTTTTATTTTGTGTTAAGCACCTGTTAATAATTTGTAGTCATTTCGTTCTGCTCATAAAATCTGGATCAATGGTATAAGAGTGGTTTACTCCTTTTCGTCTTAATGCATGTCCCCAACGAGGTCAGAGTACAAAGAGTTGGGTCTCGAGCTTGTTTCTCTTGAGGACAAAAGCTCTCACGTGCCCAAGTGACCTCTCATGGAAAGAGAAAAGAAATATGACGGGACATGAAATCCTTTCAAAATGTTGCTTGAGGAAGCCCTCATGCAACAGAGGAATGAGATGATGGATAGTTTCGCATAAATCCTTCGGCGGCTACCAACAGGCGAAGCATCTTCTTCGAGCGGAGGCTCCACCCCCTTCAAGGTACAAATAAACTTCGATATTCCTATATTTGAAGGTCAGATAAACGTAGATGATGTAGACAAGTGGTTGAATCTACTAGAAGGGTATTTTTCTGTTCATAACTTTTCGAATAGAGAAAATATTACTTTTGCGCTCCTCAAAGTCGTTCCTCATGTTAAAGATTGGTGGGAAAATTTCTATGAGCAAAAGGAAACAGAGGAACCCTCGTTATTTACAGTCACGGCCACCTGGGAATCCTTCAGGGATGTTATTAAGGAACAATACTACGCTATCGGAAGTTATGACGACTTGTATACCAAATAGACCACACTACGGCAAGAAAGAGACCAAGTAGTGCCAGATTTCACAAATATCTTCCATACCTTGCGCACCAAGCTGGGTATCAAAGATTCAAAGAGACATATGGTGCTCAAGTATCGCGGTGCTCTGCATAGATACATCAAGACCGAAATGGAATTTCTGGACATCTCATCCTTGGGCACGACCTACCGATATGTCGTCAAAATTGAGCAGAAGCTCAAACAAAAGACGTGGCAATTTGGGCCTAGGAACCCCTCACAAAAAAAGCCAGAAAAGGGCGGCCCAAACCCATAGAACAAAGGACAGAGAAAAGATGGACAGTATCAGGACAACCAGTCCAAGCCGCAAGCAAAGAAGGACACTGGAAAGACAAAGAAAGATATCGGGAAGTGGTGTGACTTCCATAAGAGCCCTTGGCATAACATTGTTGACTGCCGCTCAAAGCAGTCGCTAGTGGCTGAAGTGAAAGCCTCTGAATCAGATTCGGGTTCTGACTCTGAGTTAGAACCAGAAAGGGGAAGACGGATCATTGACGCGGAACCCAGTGCCACCATTGCTACCACCAAGCTCCAGCCTGGTGAACCAGACAAGCCAGAAGAAGGAGAACACCTCTTCCATTCACAGATGTGGGTAAAAGGCACCCCACTGCACTTCATCGTTGATAGCGGTAACCAGAAGAACCTCATCTCAACAAAGGTCGTCAAGCGGCTGGCCCTACCGACAACGCCGCACCCACAACCCTACACCATTGGATGGCTCCCCCAAGGAAGTGATCTCTGCGTCAGCCAACAATGTCGACTGTTGTACGACATCAAGCCCTTCAAAGACGAGGTATTGTGTGATGTTGCTCCTCTCGAAGTTTGTGGTGTTCTTTTGGGCCAACCTTATTTATGGAAATGTCATGTTGTATATGAGTCTAGGCCTCATAGTGTTATTATTACTTTGAACATGAAATTGTACAGGATACCCGAGGCAGTCCCACCTAGTGCTATTTCCTTGATCTCTGCTAAGCAATGCAGGAAGGTCGTCTCTTAGATGGGGAAGTTTGTCTTCTTCATGATTTGCTCTCAGAATGAGCAAAAGATCACAGCCACATCCAGGGTCTCTGCGACCAACCTCTCCTCATAGCAAAAGTAAGTAGATAAGTTCGTGGAAGAATACTCAGATATCTTCTCCTCACCTACCAGGGTACCTCTGCACTATCAGGTCAAGCACCCCATCGATCTGACCCCCGACGCATCGCTGCCTAATGGGCCAGTCTATCGCCGCTCTCTATTAGAGAATGAGGAGATCACGTGCCAGATCCAAGAACTACTCCACAAGGGGCACATCCATCCTAGCTCATCACCTTGCGGGAGCCCAATCGTGTTGGTACAGAAGAAAGATGGAACCTGGCGACTCTGCATTGATTACCGGGCTCTAAATAAAATCACAGTCAGAAACCGATACTCGATTCCCTGAATCAACGACCTCCTTGATCAACTCACGAAGGCCAAATACTTCAGTAAGATTGATCTAAAGTCTGGCTACCACCAGGTCTCAATAGAACAAACAGATGTATGGAAGACCGCCTTCAAGTCAAAGGAATGTCTTTTTTAATGGTTGGTCATGCCCTTTGGTTTGTCAAATGCTCCAGCCACTTTCATGAGGATGATGGACGATATCCTACGACCTTTCACCAATACTTTTGTAGTGGTGTATCTGGATGACATTCTCATTTACAGCAAGACTTGGGCCGAACACTTGCAGCATATTCAACAGGTTATGCACACCCTGCGACAGCACAAGCTATACGCCAACTTGGAAAAATGCTCCTTCGGCATGGACAGGGTCCATTACCTGGGATACATCGTTGATCAACATGGTGTATATGTGGATCCAAACAAGATCCAAGTCATCTGTGACTGGCCAGCCCCAACCACACTCACTGAGCTTCGGAGCTTCTTAGGGCTTGCCAATTTCTACCGCAGGTTCGTGTTGGGATTCTCCCATATTGCATGGGCCCTCAGCCAAATAAACAGGGGTCGTGTTAAGGCAAAATTTGCATGGGGTCAGTCCCAACAACAAGCGTTCGATGATTTGAAGTAGCACTTATGCTCACCCCAGTACTTTCACTACCAGACCTGCAATAGCCATTTGAGATCGAGACAGGTGCTTCAGACTATGTCGTGGGCATCATTCTCACTCAGCACGACCACCCTGTGGCCTATCATAGTGAGACACTATCAGATGTTGCCCGTAAGTACCCTACTTACGACAAAGAAATGTACTCCATTGTGCAAGCCTACCGCCAGTGGAGACATTACATTCTTGGGAAGGAGACAATCATCCACACTAATCATAAGCCATTGCAGTTCATGAAGACACAAGGAAAAGTGCAGAATGATTGCCATCAAAAGTGGTCCACATACTTGCAGCAATTCCATCTCAACATCAAGTATAAAACATGAAGCACCAACTGCGTCGTTGATTGCCTCAGCAGACCGCCATTCGCGACACTCACCACAGTGCTAGACTCTTGCGGCCATGAGACCTATGGATGGCCCCAACTCTATGAGACAGACCCAGACTTCGCCACCACCTACCAAATGTTGAGTGAAAATGCAGTTGTCGATAATTTTCATCTTCAGGATGGGTTGTTGTGTCGTCTGGTCCATATCTGTGTTCCATCAAGCGAGCGAGTGAAGCTGATCTGGGAAGCCCACTACAGTCGGGTGGCAGGACACTTCGGCATCGAAAAGACAGTGGGGATGCTACAGAAACATTTCTACTAGCCGAAACTTTGACAGGAGGTCAACAAGTATATCATGTCATGCATTGCCTGCGCTATTGCCAAACAGACCACTAAGAAATAGGACCCGTACACCCCTCTTCCTACTCCTGACGGGCCATGGGAATCCATCTTAATGGACTACATGTCAAGCCTCCCATCCACCAAGTGGGGAAATGACTGTGTTTTTGTGGTTGTTGATCACTTTTCTAAGATGGCGATTCTGGTTGTCTGCAAGAAGAGCATCACAACAGAGGTGACTGTCAAGCTCTTCTTTGAACGAGCCTGGGTACATTTTGGAATCCCACAAACCATTGTCTTAGATCAGGACAGTCGATTTCTCAACACATTCTAGTCGAGCCTTTGGTCACTACTGGACACCAAGCTCACCAAATCCACGGCCTTCCACCCCCAGACAGATGGCCAAACCTAGGTCATAAATCGAATGATTGTGCATATCCTTCGCATGTATAATTCCAAGCACCCTCACACATGGGATGAGAGCCTTCCCTATGTCCAACATAGCTACAACCGAGCCCTGCATAGCTCAACCGACCACAACCCCTTTCAAGTGAGGTTGGGATTCCAACCATTGGGTCCCATAGATGTTGCACTTCCCCTTACAGTCACCTCGACCGACTCATCTCCTGCTCCAATTGAAGTTGACAAAGCCACCCAGTTCATTGAGCGGATCCAACACATCCGCCAATAGGTTCAAGATATCCTACAGAAGTCCAATGACAAGTACAAGCAGCGACATGATCAACATTGGGTGCCACATAAGTTTCAGGTGGGCGACAAAGTTTGGTTGCACTTGTAGAAAGAACGTCTTACAGGACCCCATCGAAAGCTTCGTCGACTCTGTTATGGGTCATACACCATCACCAAGGTCGTGGGGGATAATGCTTTTGAGCTCAACATTCCTCCTTTCCTTGGCCTGCACCCAGTGTTCAACGTGGATCTCCTTCGCCCTTATTTCCCACCATTATTGGACACCTCAAAAGTAGCATAACAACTAACACCAACAGAGCTCAAACCCGACTGCATACAACAGGAATCCAGTGATCAGATTGTAGACACATAGATCAAGGGCACTCGACAGCAAAGGATCCAACTTTATCGAGTCGTCAAAGCAGGGTAGCTCCTGCACCAAGGCAAGTGGCTCACCCGAGGCCAAATTCAATAGAAATTTCCTCATCTGATGGGGGAACTCAACGCAATGGAGACCATTGCTTCCTAAGGAGGGAATATTGATCCATGTGGATATCGGTGGCCACCCACCTTTTCCAATCGGCTCAAAACAGATTTCTGGCAATTTTGGTAATTTACTATTTTTAGCAGTTTTTCGAGTCTTGAACTTCCGGAGCCGTTTTGAGGCCCTAAACGACGTTTTTTGGGAAAACGGGGAGCAACACAACCATTTTGTCACGTTATTCACACAAAAGTTGTAGTCCTCGGATAGATCTTTCAAACGAGGTATTGAGGGCGTCAAACGAAGATCGTATGCAAAAGTTACGACCCCGGGAAGTTGATGTACTAACTTACCCAAACAGGGCCCACGTGACTTTTGGCGCTTCATCTCCTAGGGTTAGGTTTTTGGATGTCTAGGGTTTTTGACATTCCTGTTTATTGTAAAAAGGTCTTCAAAGCCTCATTGTAACGATCTTCTTGCGAATGAGCGCAACCGTCACATCTCTTCTCAGAGATAAGCTGCCACCATTCCAGCAAGCTTGTTTTCCGCTGCATTTTACAGTTTCAGCTTATTTCCTTATTGAATAGAAAACCAGTTTTACTGTATCTCTGTTATTTTGTGTTAAGCACCTATTAATAATCTGTATTAATTTCGTTTTGCTCATTAAATCCGTATCATGGGTCTAGGAACCCTCCACTAAGCTCGAAAGGAGCTAATTCAAAATAATTTCGACGATTCAGGAGTTCGACGTTTGGAATGTCAAACTTCACGATAGTTAAAATTACCCGAACTCCCTGAGTAACAAGAGACACAGATGAATCAAGAACCTGACCGAGGAGATGAATGTGAACCGTTAATTAGGAAGAAAACTTATCTCGGTCGTCAGAACGACTCAAAGACCCACTAGAGTTAACAAATCAAACACCAGTCGCTCGATTAGATCGATGGTTGGAAATCATTGCGGAGCGCAGAGGTGAAATTAGCGGATGTACTAGTTCATGGCCCACAATCAACCAACGTCGTTGATCTTGTTGGAGATGGAAGATCAATGAACACGATTAGACAGAGTCGGACGAGCACTTCCCAGATTGCAGAGATTGGGCCCCACAATCGTGTGAACCGTCGATATTTGAACGAAGATCGATGGTAGGGAATCATTGCGGAGCACAGAGGTGAAATTAATGGACGTGCTAGTTTGTGGCCCACAATTCACCAACATCGTTGATATCATTGGGATGGAGGATCAATGACCACAATTAGACCGAGTTGGGTGAGTACTTTCTGATTGCGGAGATTGAGCCCTTCGATAAAGAGCGAGCATGTTGGGGCCCCGCAATCACTGTGGACCGTGGATCTAAGGATCCTTCAGGATCCCTCACTACTGTTCGATTATGGGGATGTGAGTATTAACGTCGAGATCATGTGGGAGCCGGAGGAGATCTGAACCTTCCATCAAATGGGACACATGTCAATAGATTGTTAACTTTGAAGAAGAGCCACTCCGGAGGAAATGAAGTGAGGTGCTTCGAGAATCCCTGAAGCCCGAAGTAGCAAAGCGGATCTCAATTGTCCGTCAGTCAAAGACACATGGCGGGAGATCCTCCATTCCAGAGGAGCGAGAGAAGAAGGGTTGAAGGACTCTCGAAGTCGCAGGGAGCCGAAGCAGATCTGAGCCATCCGTTGATAAGGACAGGTGTCACCAAATCCTGCACTCCAAAGCATAAGTACTCTGGAAGAGTTGTAGAGTGGAGGTGCAAGGACTCCCGAAGGCCGGATTCAGGAAGTCATGTCAGCCATCCGTGAAGGAGGACGCGTGGCAGAAGATTTTCCACTTCGGAGAAAAGTCACTCCGGAAGAAAGTGGAGTTGGAGGAGCTAGAACTCTCGAAGACCAAAGTGTCGGAGTTCATTAGAGCCATCAATTATCTGAGGACACATGGTGCCGGATCGTGAACTTCGAAGATTTGCCACTCCAGAGGATTTGCATGGTGGTTGTTCGAAACTCTCCGGAGTGCCGGAGCCTGAAATCTCTGTGGGTCGTTGATCTTAAAGGAGAGAGTGGACCGTTGATTTGCAAAGGGACACGTGGAGGACGGAGGTTCACTCTATGAGAAAGTCACTCCAGGGGTTTTCGGCACTGGAGACTCTGGAACTCCCGAAGCACGGAGTCTCGGAGTAAATCAAAACTCTCGATGTTTTGTGGACGCATGGCGTAAGATCGCATAGTCTAGAGACTTGGCACTCCAGAAGATTTGAGGGGAGGTGTTTTGGAACTCGCCGAAGCGCCTGAGCCCAAAGTTTCAGTGGGTCATTGATCTGGAGAAGGAGAAGGGACCGTCGATCCCTCTCCCGTCATTCTGGAACTTCGCTAGTTCGGAGTTCGGAAGAATTGGCGAATGGTGAAGTGAAAATGCACGAAGCCCGAAGTTCCAAAGTGCCCTTTGAGTAGGCGTTGGGTCATAGCCCGAGGTCATATGAAGGAAGGGGCCTAGCATGGAGAGCTAGTGCATGTTGCTCAAATCCTTCAAAGGGGCCAGGAAAGAGCCCGTGGGTTTGGAAGAACCTGTTCTTTGGAGAAAGGGGAACCTAGAGAGAGTTAAGGAAAACAAAATTATGATACCCCACCCCTTAAAAGAACACTTAGGGGTCGAATCTGTTACAAATTGGTATCAGAGCATGGTTACAACACTTTGCCTGCTTGGGCTTAGGGATGAGTCATTTAAAAATCATGTTAAACTTTTAAACTTTTATTGAGGGAAAGAATAAAACTTTCTACTGTGTGTGTGTGTATTTAAGAAATTTGAATTGTATGTTGTTCATACAATAATAGATTGTTGGCTAACAATAAGTGTTTTGTTAGCACTCCAACATTCAGTGAATCACGGGAAATCACAAGCATAAAGGATAGCAACGCACCATGAAGTGGGGGAGGGCTCCCATAATAGAGACAAAGAGTCTGACGAGAGGAGGGTGGTGGAGATCCCTCCAGATCTAGCTAAAACTGTAAGGAGCCTTATGGCCGAATTACAGAGTTGCAAGGATGACAACGAGAGATTGATAAAGGAGCAAGAGAAACAAACGAAATCAATGCAGTTTTGTTGCAGAGCTTATCCGATATACAAAGGCAGTTGCAACATGGACCTACAAACAACCATGTGGACCAACAACATACAAAGAGAAGTCAAAGTCCACCTAAAATACGAAAACGTGGTCCCATAAGTGGCCACACAGGGAGAAGTACCTCGAGGAAGGCCCAACCTAGAGGCAGGGGACGCTCATCGAGAGAGTCCTCTAGAAAGGGAACGAACAACTCCAAGGGATCTTCTAGTAGCAAAACTAGCTCACATTCTCAGAAGAAAGGAAAGAAGCGAAAGCATTCCAAAAGTCATGACCCTAAAGAGTTCAAGAAAGCCAAACCACCCTCTTTCAATGGAGAGATTGAGAAAGGGGAAGAGGCAGAAGCTTGGCTGCTTGGTTTAAAGAAGTACTTCAGAGTTCATGACTATTCTGAAAATTTGAAGGCTCGAATAGCCATCTTCAACCTGAATGGAAAGGCTTCTATTTGGTGGGAAGACCTGAAGAACGTGAAAGGAATCCATGAAAATGACTCATCATGGAAACAGTTTGAGAAACACTTCAAGAAGAAGTATCTGTCAGAGAAATACTTCGACGGGAAGACTAGGGAGTTCTATGAACTCAAGTTGGGATAGCTCAGCATAGACGAATACATCAATAAATTCCTTGAGTTGTTGAGGTATGTACCCTACATAAAAGATGAAAAGGTAAAATTCCAACGATTTATTAGTGGGTTACCTCAGACCTACCGGAACAGGATTGAGTTTGATGAGCCAAAGACCTTAGAAGACACTAACCGAAAGGCAAGATATTGTTATGAACAGTTCGGGCATTAGACAGAACCTCGCGAGGATTGGAAGAAGAAGAATAGTTCGGGGTTCAAGAAGAAGGGGTTTAAATCCTCAAGATTTAAGAACTATAGGAAGGATTCAAGGATAAGCCTTCCTACCCGAAGTGTGCACCAGCAGAATTTCCCCTCCCAGAGTGGAAATAAACCTTTTGGATCAGCCCCAAGAAAGATTGATAACCCAAAGAGAGAACCCTTGAAATGTTGGGTTTCCAGAGAAGAACATTTGTTGAGGGATTTCCCACACAGACAACAGAACAATAGGAGAATCTACAACATCCAAGAAGCTACCACAATCAATGATTTGGCTAGGATCATGCCACAGATTTATGCGGCTTTGAATAATAAACAAGCCGACCACCAAGCTTTAGTGGTGGAGATGGAAGGTATGATCGCCAACCGTCTAGTTTCTATTTTAATTGACCCTGGTTCTAATTTGAGTTATGTGGCCCCTCAGACTGTTGACAAGTGTAAATTGCAACCAATTAGACATGTTAAGCCATGGTTGGTACAACTAGCCATTGAAACCAAAAGAAAAGTAACAGAGGTCTTACCAGCTTGCTAATTCATCATGGATGGGTTGCCCACCCAAGCGACCCTTAACATACTTCCCCTAGGATCTTATGATTTGTTGATTGGTATGGAATGGTTGGTTGATTATAAGACTAAGTTGGATTGTTACCATAAAACTTTAGAATGTGTAAATGACGAAGGGGGAAAGATGACCCTCCAAGGGATTCAGAAACTTGTCTCGGTGAGACAAATATCAGCCCTTCGAATGAAAAAGTATTGCAGAAAGGGATGTCCTCTGTATGCAATACAGGTGTTGGAATTTGTTGAGGATGAAAAATCGAACCTAAAGGGCCACCCCATATTAAGAGAGTGTAGAGACGTGTTTCCAGAAGAGGTACCGGGTCTACCTTTGAGAAGAGACATTGACTTCTCGATAGAACTTGCACCAGGAGCAGTGTCAGTGTCTAGGACACCCTATAGAATGAGTACACTCTAACTAGTTGAGCTCAAGCTACAACTAAAAGAAATGATGGACAAAGGTTACATCTGGCACAGTGTGTCTCCATAAGGAGCACCAGCCTTGTTTGTGAAAAAGAAAGATGGCACGCTCCGACTGTGCATAGATTATAGACAACTCAATAAGACGACCATAAAGAACAAGTACCCCTTACCAAGAATCGATGACTTGTTCGACCAATTAGGGGGTGCTTCCATTTTCTCAAAGATTGACTTGAGGTCTGGATACCATCAAGGCTGAATCAAGGATGAAGACATCCACAAAATGGCCTTCAGGACAAGGTATGGTCACTATGCATTTGTGGTGGTGCCATTTGGACTAACCAATGTCCCCGCCACTTTTATGTGCTTGATGAACAATGTACTTAGCAAATTCCTAGACATATTTGTATTAGTTTTCATTGATGATATATTAATCTACTCCAAGAACAGAGAAGAGCATGAAGAACATCTTAGACTTGTACTTCAAGTACCAAGAGAACATCATCTCTACACTAACATTAGCAAGTGTGATCTAAAAGCAAGTGCATTACTTGGGCCATGTCATTTATGAAGAAGGGGTAGCAGTAGACCCTGACAAGATCAGATCTATTATGGAATGGCCTACCCCAAAAGATTATCAGATCCTTTATGGGCTTAGCAGGATATTATAGAAGGTTCATAAAGGGATTTTCCAAGATTGGTTGTCCAATCACTACCCTCTAGAAGAAGGGGGTTAAATTCACTTGGACATCAAAATGTGAAGAAAGATTTTAGGAACTGAAATACCTCCTGACCCATGCACCCGTGCTGAAGATTGCAGACCCTGATAATGACTTCCTCATGTGTACAGATGCCTGCAAGGAAGGACTCAGAGGAGTCCTTATGCAAGAGGGACGTGTAATTTTCCACACGTCCAGGAAATTGAATGAGCATGAAATCAATTATGTGACCCATGATCTAGAGTTGGCTGCCATAGTGCATGCTTTAAAAATGTGGAGGCATTACCTCCTGGGTAGGAGATTTGTACTTATGACAGACCATTGTGGGTTGAGGCACCTGTTTGATCAACCAAAACTCAATGCTAGACAAGCTAGGTGGATGGATCTCCTTAGTGAGTTCGACTTCAAAATCAAACACATCAAAGGGAAGGAAAATAGGGTAGTCGACGCCCTTAGCATAAGTGTGAAAACGATTCACCTGGCAGTAGTAAGCAGCTGTGAAACAAATGTCAGAGAAAGAATCAGGAATGCACAAGAAACAAATGCATTCTTCAAGATCGTGACCTCATACATAAGTCAAGAGCCTACAGGGCTAAAGTATGAAGGCTATAAGATGCTCGATGAAGGCCTGTTGACCTACAGAAACAGATTTTATATTCCAAGCTGTGATGACTTGAAGAAGTTCATAATGGATGAACTACACAAGAGACCATATACTGGTCACCCAAGATATCAGAAAATGATCACGGCCACTAGGAAACAATTCTATTGGCCTGAACTAAAAAAGGACATAGCCGACTATCTAGCTAAGTGCCTAGAATGCCAACAAGTTAAGGAAGAACACCGACACCCAACAGGGTTGTTACAACCTCTACCAATTCTAGAATGGAAATGGGAAATCATTTCCATGGATTTCATCACCGGATTACCAAGATCGACTAAGCAGAATGATGCCATCATGGTAGTGGTGGACAAATTGAGTAAGTATGCTCACTTCGTCACTATCAAGTCGACTTGCAAGGCAATAGATATTGCCAACATCTTCATGAAGGAGATATTCAGACTACATGGCATGCCTAGAGAGATTATATCCAACAGAGACACAAAATTCACTTCAAGCTTTTGGAAATCCTTGATGGTTGGTCTTGAGACTAAACTATTGTTTAGCACAACCTATCACCCCCAAAATGATGGATAGACAGAAAGAGTAAACCAAATATTAGAAGACATGTTAAGGATGCATGTAATGCATCAACCTAAGAAGTGGGAAGACTACTTGCCATTGGTAGAATTTGCCTGCAACAACGGTTATCAAGAGTCACTAAAGATGAGCCCTTTTGAAGCCCTCTTTAGTAGACAGTGCAAAATTCCCATCAACTGGAGTAATCTAGTGGATAGAATTTCAATCGGACCGGACATGCTGAAAGAAATGGAGCAACAAGTGATTTAGATAAAACAAAATCTGAAAATTGCTCAGGATAGACAGAAGAGCTACGCTGACCGAAAGAGAACCCCCAGAGAGTTCAAGACAGGAGACCATGTATATCTCAGAGTTAGACCCAGGAAGAGATCCCTGAGAATGGGAGCTTGTGCCAAGCTGGCACCTCGATATTGTGGACCCTTTGAAGTCTTAGATAGAGTGGGAGATGTAGCCTATAGGCTAGCATTCCCTCCCACAGTAAAGGCACATAATGTTTTTCCTGTTTCATTATTGAAGAAATATGCACATGATCTTAATCATATAATTGATTGGTTTGTGATCTAGGTGGAGCCGGAGGGATAATTCCTGCCAGAACCTCAATGCATACTAGATAGGAAGGAAACCTCACTCAGGAACCGAACCATTGCACAGGTCAAGGTGCAGTGGAAACACTTTGGCCCAGATGAGGCTATGTGGGAAATGGAGGATGTCATGAGACATGCATATCCAATTTTGTTTACTCCTGTATATACATATCATGTTGACAGATAGAACATTGAGGACAATATTTCTTTAAGGGGGAGGGAATTGTAACACCCCGTTTCCTCCAGTTTGTAAATATAACTATATTATCCAAGAAACTATGGAAAACTCAAAGATGTGAATGTTTGATTTGATGGACCTTTGTATAAAAGGTCGATGAATGTAAATTCTGTTATTTTAATAGAAAATGGATACGTGTTGCATGACTGTTGGAAAGGGGATGTGCTAAGAGAGACCACGAATGCTATGAAAAGATGGTGGAGGGGACTAGGAATGGTTAAGTTAACCTCCATCGAACCAGTACTTTGCTGGATTTAATTGGTCAGGATCACAACAACCCTCTGACCCAGGAATGAATTACAATCAGGTTGGTAGGTGGGAAGACCTCCTCAAGAGTTAATGAGGGGATGGGGCAGACCGTCCATCTGTAAGGCTTCTAGACTTGACCACAGTCTGGGAATTCGGGCCACATGCAATCTTGTTAGGAAAGGTAAGAAGGGAAAGCGTGGGGGTTAGAGAGGAAATCTGTGAAGAGTGCAGAGATGAGAGCGGAAGCTCTGGGATTCGAGGAAGAATTGTGAAAAGAGTGTGTTCTGATCGTGGGAAATAGAGACTGAGATGGGAGAAGGAGAGTAACCTTTGTCCCTATCTGTTTCTGAGCCGGAAGAAGATATTCAATCAAAAAGCATCGTCCCTATTGTTTCTTTCCATGCAACAAGTTAAAGGTAGCCAAGTGGATTGTGAAACACATCTCTTCAATTACATATTATGAACATAACACTAAGATGGTGAGCATAGTAACAATGGTTTATTTTTCTCCGTAACAATGGTTTATTGTTCTCCTTATTGGTTTCCTCAACAATTACCTATGCTAGAATTGAGAAGCTTCTTCGACATTTTATTTGGGTTAATTAAGAAGGGAAAATGAATTTATGCTATGTCAATTTGAAACTTCATGTGTTCCACAAGATGAAGGAAGTCTTTAAATTATTAATGTGCATAAGCAAGGTATAGCATTGTGCGTCAAATGGATTCTTAAATTTATGGATGGAGACTAAGCTTGAAAACTCATGCTTTGCACTAATGCCTCCTATAGGGGAAAAGGTGACAAGGCATCAACCTTTAAACCATGCTTATCACCCCATCCCTAATCAAGATAAAAGCTCCATTCATAATGAAGAGCATTTTGAAAACATGGGAAGCCATCACACCCTTCATGCGCTAAAAAGGGGAGCATTTCATAGGTGAACTTCTAATTAACATTGATGCCCTTTGGTGGCCATTAGTTATGCTTGATGCACACAATCCCTTCATATAGAATGTATGGTTCTCAACTCTTTGCATTTTTCACAAAAGCACAAAACTTTTTTTCCCAAGGAAAATCTCATAGGATCTCTCATTCTTCTATGGGAAATTTAAATGGAGGGTGACTCAATTGTCAACCACGGTAAAACTTGGTAACCTCGAGGGACTCGATAAAATTTGAGCCTGTGACCTATGGTTTTCTCATCAACAAGATACCTTGGGTGGATATTTCAACCTATTAAATTAAACATTAATACTAGTAGAGGTATAAATCTATTGAAAACATCCTTTCTAAAATCTAAAAATTGGATATGTTAAATCAAATTGAAGCAAAATTTAAACCTTCTATATTTAAATAATTTATTTTGAAAAAAATCAAAGTTGGATTCCCAATTATTTATATTAAGCTTAGTGTTGCTCCCTAGACCAACAACAGGGCAAGGATCGGGCTTAGAATTGCATGGAGCACTTTGTTAAGTACAAATGCATTAATGGGTATAAATGGATTGGTCCAACTTTGTTATTGGACATATTAATAAGATAGAGATGTTTTGATATAAAGTGCTTACATAGCTTTTGACTGATTTGGAAATTTTTTATAGGCATGATTCCTAACTCATGGCAACCTCCCAACGAATAATGATTGTGTCGATAATTGAATTTGCTCCAATCATATTAATGCATGTTCTGTCGAAAGATTGAATCTTTTGAGCCTAACTTATGGCTATGCAGTCAACTTATAGAGCTAATACTTTATGTAAGTAATTCACTTGAACTTAACTTACATGGAAGGTTACCCTACTAAGTTACAAGACACTATATGGGTGATGAATTTGGAGGAATGTGGCATATGTTGAAAGTGGAAAGTCTTTTTCACCTTTAAAAAACCTATAACAAGATCAATTTCAAATATGTAGATGACCTAACTTTTTCATTGGTTTGCATAGTCTCTGCAATGGTTAATCAATTCATGCTAATCCAAAGCCTAAGTCAAAATGTACTCACTCAATCAAGAACACATGTGGTAGTTTCTAGAATATTAGGGTGAGGTGCATTGTATAGTGAACCATGTCTCTCTTAAGCAGTCCTAGTCACGTTCTCATTCTCTACCCATATAAACTATTGAGGCTCGAGCCTTCGCTTACCTCATTATCGAGCACACAGACAAGTTCATTAGTGGTTAAAGAGGAGATAGAGTCGGTCACATGGCTAGCATGATGAGGTGTCACACCTACCTTTGGACAATAAGGTACCTTACAACCTCTCAACCATCTCTAATGTGGTTAAGACTTATGAAGAAGAGAACAATGGTTGGAAACCATGTTTATGGGTGAACCACCTCAAATAATAAGTTAACTCTTAAATCCCAAGGTTGGCAATCCCTTGGCTCCTACAATAACAACCTTCTAATGCAATAATGACTTATGCATGATTTTGTTGCACCCCTCGAGGCAAACTTTGATATCTTGTAGGTGTTGATCCCCTAAGTCATTGGTCCACTCAATCAATTAAGCTAATTTAATACTTGGTCATCGATAACATAGAGTAGCAAGATCAACTCAACATTGTCAAAGGTGTTTTAGCAAGTGGACTTAATCTATTGACTATCTAACGGCCTAGGGTTCTTTCCATCTTGGAGTTTATGCAATCGACCTAAGTGAATTGTTAATGTTATGTTAATATTACAAAATTAAGATTTTAACTCTAGAAGTTTTGACTATTAAACCAAAAGTTTCGACTATTAAATATAGTTTGATAGATAGTTCCAATGCATAAAAGAGTATAAACACAACAACAAAAATAATATAAGTGCATACAAGTAATACAATCTACCACTATGCACCAATATGACGAGGACAAAATTTTGTCCAACATTATTTTATTCGAATCCAACACTTAAAGACTAATACAAGGCTTTGTTACAACTCTTCCTCTTCCATATATTATATTTCATAAATATTTTTTCCATGTAGGGTTAAAACTACTATAACTTATCACCAGAGCACGACAACCTCACATAAGCTAGTGCTAGTGCCTCGATCATTTGGTTTCCTTAGTTGCAGGGTTTGATTAGTATAAACCTTTGGACAACTAAGTTGCATGGGGGATTCACTTGTTGACCAATATCTTATCACGTCCATTCATAAAGGGGCTTTTAAAATGTGAAAAATAAAGTCGTTATATTATTTCATATTAAGGGGGGGAACAAATATCTTTAAATTGAAGTAGGGATATATGTGTTTGTCGGGGGGGTTGTTATAAGAATTGGTTGAGGGAATTTGGGAAAGAAACATGATGCCTACACATAGGAATATCAATGGATTTGTACTAAACTAATGATTAAATCTAGCCAAGAAATTGAATTGGACATCAAATCTACATGAAAAATAGTCTCTGGTACATAAATCAAATTTGCCATCATTATGCTCACGAATATTTGAAAGGGTTT